>MU224604.1:88262-104249 GCA_018584345.1 Thuja plicata
GAGGATGGGTCATTCTTTTGGTTGGCAGGGTATTCATTATGGTTGTTTCTTCTATCACTTTTGGGATCAACTTGCTTGCGGATTACATTTCCTTCTGATCTGTTCCTTTTATAACTCAACCCTAGTAGGGTTTGGACTCCAGTATCTTACTCAAAGTTATGCTTTCTCTTTAATAGGCAATCTTGTCCATTTTGTAAAGGGTTCTTCTATGTTTTCACTTGTAGTAGTTATGCTCTGCATCTATAATCATTTTTGTCTTTTATTAATAAAATATTTGCTTGCCTCTTCTTACATTCAACTATTAAGTACATTTCATTGCCTTGTGTTGAATGAGTTCCTATCCTATCCTCAGATTACATGTAATTTTATAACCTTTATGTTTGTTCTTCAATAGGATTAGACTTAAGAATAGTGTGTGAGGTTTTTATTGATATTAGGTGCAACTATAGGCAGGGAGTAACCATATTTCAATCTGGTGCATCACCTTTTCCCTTTCTGCATTTCCCTTTCAACATCTCCTTCTCCCTTTTCCTCAAAAGTAAGAGTTTTAGGTTCACCCGATTGTAAAGGAAGTCAGCCTTCTCTGGAGATTCAATCTCATTAATCAAGTCCCACATTGAGAGATTGTTTCCATGTTTCACAAGGTTTCCTAGGTCGTTAATCAACATCTAGGCAAGGGTGCAAACTTTTGTGTTAACATGTACATGATACAACTGTTTGTTTTGTCTTCTTGTTGTCAATGACTTCTAGGCGGTGCCATTACTACATAGGGGTTTTTGCTATGTTTCTTCGAGCTGCTCCATGATCATTTACGCCTCGAGGTGGTTCAAGGATGTTTCTTCACATCATCAAATCATATTTCTTCTGATTTATTTATGACAGAGGATGGGTCATTCTTTTGGTTGGCATGGTATTCATTATGGTTGTTTCTTCTGTCACTTTTGGGATCAACTTGCTTGCGGATTACATTTCCTTCTGATCTATTCCTTTTATAACTCAACCCCAGTAGGGTTTGAACTCCAGTATCTTACTCAGAGTTATGTCTGCTCTTTAAAAGGCAATCTTGTCCATTTTGTAAAGGGTTCTTCTATGTTTTCACTTGTAGTAGTTATGCTCTGCAACTGTAATCATTTTTGCCTTTTATTAATAAAATCTTTGCTTTGCCTCTTCTGACATTCAACTATTAAGTAGATTTCCTTTCCTTGTGTAATATGAGTTCCTATCATATCCTCATATTACATGTAATTGTATAACCTTCATGTTTTTTCTTCAATAGGATTAGACTTAAGAACTGTGTGTGAGGTTTTTATTGATATTAGGTACAACTATAGGCAGAGAGTAACCATATTTCAATCTGGTGCATCACCTTTTCCCTTTCTGCATTTCCCTTTCAACATCTCCTTCTCCTTTTTCCTCAAAACTAAGAATTTTAGGTGCACCCGATTGTAAAGGAAGTCGGCCTTCTCCGGAGATTCAATCTCATTAATCAAGTCCCACACTGAGAGATTGTTTCCATGTTTCACAAGGTTGCCTAGGTCGTTAATCACCATCTAGGCAAGGGTGCAAACTTTTGTGTTAACAAGTACATGATACAATTGTTTGTTTTGTCTTCTTGTTGTCAACGACTTCTAGGCGGTGTCATTACTACATAGGGGTTTTCGCTCTATTTCTTCCAGTTGCTCCATACTCATTTACGCCTCGAGGTGGTTCAGGGATGTTTCTTCATGCCATCAAATCATATTTCTTTTGATTTATTTATGATAGAGGATGGGTCATTCTTTTGGTTGGCAGGGTATTCATTATGGTTGTTCCTTCTGTCACTTTTGGGATCAACTTGCTTGTGGATTACATTTCCTTCTGATCTATTCCTTTTATAACTTAACCCCAGTAGGGTTTGAACTCCAATGTCTTACTCAGAGTTATGCCTACTCTTTAAAAGGCAATCTTGTCCATTTTGTAAAGGGTTCTTCTATGTTTTCACTTGTAGTAGTTATGCTCTGCAATTGTAATCATTTTTGCATTTTATTAATAAAATCTTTGCTTTGCCTCTTCTTACATTCAACTATTAAGTACATTTCAATGCCTTGTGTTGAATGAGTTCTTGTCCTATCCTCAGATTACATGTAATTTTATAACCTTCATGTTTGTTCTTCGATAGGATTAGACTTAAGAACTGTGTGTGAGGTTTTTATTGATATTAGGTGCAACTATAGGCAGGGAGTAACCATATTTCAATTTGGTGCATCACCTTTTCCCTTTCTGCATTTCCCTTTCAACATCTCCTTCTCCCTTTTCTTCAAAAGTAGGAGTTTTAGGTGCACCCGATTGTAAAGGAAGTCAGCCTTCTTCAGAGATTCAATCTCATTAATCAAGTCCCACATTGAGAGATTGTTTCCATGTTTCACAAGGTTGCCTAGGTCGTTAATCACCATCTAGGCAAGGGTGCAAACTTTTGTGTTAACAGATACATGATATAACTGTTTGTTTTGTCTTCTTGTTGTCAACGACTTCTAGGCGGTGCCATTACTACATAGGGGTTTTCGCTCTGTTTCTTCCAGCTACTCCATGCTCATTTACGCCTCGAAGTGGTTCAGGGATGTTTCTTCACACCATCAAATCATATTTCTTTGGATTTATTTATGACAGAGGATGGGTCATTCTTTTGGTTGGCAGGGTATTCATTATGGTTGTTTCTTCTATCACTTTTGGGATCAACTTGCTTGCGGATTACATTTCCTTCTGATCTGTTCCTTTTATAACTCAACCCTAGTAAGGTTTGAACTCCAATATCTTACTCAGGGTTATGCCTGATCTTTAAAAGGCAATCGTGTCCATTTTGTAAAGGGTTCTTCTATGTTTTCTCTTGTAGTAGTTATGCTCTGCAACTGTAATCATTTTTGTCTTTTATTAATAAAATCTTTGCTTTGTCTCTTCTTACATTCAACTATTAAGTACATTTCCTTGCCTTGTGTTGGATGAGTTCCTATCCTATCCTTAGATTACATGTAATTTTATAACCTTCATGTATGTTCTTCGATAGGATTAGACTTAAGAACAGTGTGTGAGGTTTTTATTGATATTAGGTGCAACTATAGGCATGGAGTAACCATATTTCAATCTGGTGCATCACCTTTTCCCTTTCTGCATTTCCCTTTCAACATCTCCTTCTCCCTTTTCCTCAAAAATAAGAGTTTTAAGTGCACCCGATTGTAAAAGAAGTTGGCCTTCTCCGGAGATTCAATCTCATTGATCAAGTCCCACATTGAGAGATTGTTTCCATGTTTCACAAGGTTGCCTAGGTTGTTAATCACCATCTAGGCAAAGGTGCAAACTTTTGTGTTAACAAGTACATTATACAACAATTAGTAGTATGTTTCAAGCAATACTGACCCTTTTAAATCTTTCAGATTTGTTTTAAACAATGGGCATGTAAAGTGTAGGGTAAGATGACATGTTTTATGAGTTACTCCTAGAGTAACAAGGTGTTGTCAAAATGTCCAAATTTTATGAGATATAAATAAAGTGGAAGCACTACTAAATTAACTCTCATTGTATTATAATTTGATTTTACTAATGTTGCTAATGGCATGGTGTGATAATTAAGTTGTTGTGGTGTTCTTGTCATCAAGTTTCAAGTGTTGAATGCTTAATAGGGATGAGATTCCCTATTTGTGATCTCACAATTTCATAGCTCCCGATCAAAAGCATTTACCCCTTAACTGAAAACATGTGAATGGTACTTGATTTAAAACTAGATTTTATTTTCCCCAAAGAAAAAAATCTAAGATAAATTTGTTGTATGTAAATCAATGTCTCTATTTATTTCATTGATTGGTATATGTTTTTGTAATGTTTATATATTTGATGTAATTTTTATATAAAAATAATATAACTGGTACATCAGATTATCCCTCCATTTTTCTCAATAATACATGTATCGTTCTCCTAATTTCAGATGAAACTAGAGCATTATATGAATCTGTCGCTCTATTATGCTCCAATGTGAAGATCTATACACCTTTATCTTCTAACCTGTATCTTAAAAAGAATTGTACTTTAACTAAAAAAATATAGAGCTTACCTTGGAAACAATTTAGATGAATAGAATCCAAATTTCAATTTCAACATACAATATTAAAGCTACAATGAAATTTTGGTTGCTTGATGTAATTCCTAGTGAACACAATCCACTTATATACGGTTGTCCAACTATCCCCATATACAACTAAGAAATAGCTCGGATTTAATGCCACCTTGGCCATTTTGAGAAAATGACTTTACTTATTCTGCAACCCAATTGTTGTGAAGTCTAGTAGCCCTGGAATGTCAAATGTTGAATTACTTCAAATATTCATCGCCATTTCTTGATTTGAACTGCGTTTACTGTAAATAAATTACTCTTAGCCTAGGTTTGTCTCTCTTAACAGAAAATTGTTTTCTTCGATTTATCAGTTTTCTTCATGTGGTATCTCTATGCGTTTTTCATGCGGACTCATTAATATAGCTATTTCTAGTTTCTATATATTCAACTACAAATTTGCCAATGTTTAATATAATCGTTATCTATTATTTAATCATGAAACGCTAATTTGTTCATGCATGCATGAGTTTTTTATCTACCTTCCTCCCTGCTATTATGGATGGTATAAAATTCCTTCATAAAAAAAATATGATAGCAAGAATTTCCTGTCAAATTGCTGTTCCTCACGGATGAGCATTCACGTCAACAATACACAAGTAATAATTAAAGAAAAGAAACTGATTTTTGGATTGCAAAGAAACCAGTTTTACCAACCTTAAAACCGTAAACCGTTTTCGCTCTCATATATGCTCAGATATCCTGGTAAGGAACGTTTGTTGTTGCTCGTCAAAAAGTTGAAACTCTTTTAGAAGGGAAAACTTTTAACTGTATCTAATTTGCTTTAACCTACGCAAAAATACAGGGTGCATATTTATGCCTGAGAGGGAATTCAAATGAAGAGCAATCTGGGAACAAAGAATCGATACGGGTTTTAAAAAGGATACGTTTTAGAAGGTGAGTCAATGATGACCAATAATAACCAAGGTCGCCTCTTTCTTACATAAATTGCCCAATGCTAGTTATCTGTGGAGTACCACATTCTAGCAAATATTTGCTTTCCAAAGTAGGGTTATGATTTATCAAGAGAAGCAAAACAGAAGAATTATGATAATTTAATTAAAAGACTTTTGTTGCCAAAAATAAAATATTAATGTGGTTTGTTCCATTGAATGTTGAACTGAGATTTTTGACAGAGTAGAAAGGGATCTCAAATTCCCACGTAATATATAATATAGTGGTGACAACCCAAAAAATTCTCCACTCGTGGTTTTATATAACTACCAATGATATGATTTTTGGTGACTGCATCACTTGTACGGATTTTGCGTAATATAAGACCATTTATTATATCGAGTATCTGCGGATGAACGGTCACAGAAAAGAGGAATACTCTGGATACATGCCTGTTCTCTTCGCTTTGTTTCAGTTTTTTATCATAAATACTACAGTGATAAATACATAAACAACAGCTCTCTCTCAATAATGATGTCCTGACCAAAAGGAACATGAGTCACATTAAAAAGCAAACTGCAACAAATGGTAGGCAGGAGAATTCAACAATTATACATACTATTTGTCATATGCAAATAATTAGCTGATAGGCTTCCCCTACGAGAAAGTTATAAACAATATGCGTGAAATATCTTTAGGGCAGACAGTTTATCCCATTAATGCATGTCTTGCTGTTTGTTTTCACTGCCTTAATCACTGCTTTATTGTGAATATATTGAAAAAACAGTTGTAGGAGTCTGGTTTTCATTCATCTCCTTCTAAAAATTTCTGCTTTTGTAAAAGGTATTGTAAGAACCAGATTATATAGGACAGGGTTCCTGCGAATTTTGTCCATATCTTCTCACTATTCTGTTATTATCTGTTATTTGCCTATCGACAAAACCCTTGCACCTGTTAACGATGCAACTGCCATTTATTAGCATTGTACTCTTTCAGCTGTTCCCTGTTCTATATTATACTTGAGGAAATCTGCAATCCAAACCTCGATATTTTGTATTATAAGATCCTTTTTTTTATTTTTGTGAGGAATGTAGTTCTTCAAAAATTATGTCTAGTTACCAGAAAACTCCAATATGGTGAGTTCAACTGTCATTTATTAGCATTGTACTCTTTCAGCTGTTCCCTGTTCTATTTTATACTTGAAATCTGCAATCCAAACCTTAATATTTTGTATTAAATGATTGTTTTTCTTTACCATTTTGTGTGGAATGTAGTTCTTCAAAAAATGTGTCTAGTTACCAGAAAACTCCAATATGGTAATGAGGACGCCCTCCCTGTTTCTGTAACCAGTCTCCAGTTGAGAATAATTATGAGGGTTCAGCAAAATTTTGTTTAGCATTTTTTGGGTACAACATAAGAATCGCTTTGAATGGCCATCCCCCAAGGTTTTTTCACTAGATGAGATGGGTCTCTGGCCCTTGGATTTGCTTTCAACATAGTATCAAAGCATACTTTTCAAGCATTTAGAATATAAAAAAAAATCTCTGAGGTTCAAGATGTTCTCCGGGCAAATTATTCTATCATGTTTTGTTGCAACTCCTTTCTCAAGCCACATTTTCTTGAAAAGTATTAGGGTTGGTTTTCCTCACTCGCTTTGATGATTAAATTTTGGGTTGGATCCCCTAAATTGTATTCAACTCAAACTTAAAGAATGTTTCATCTAAACAGAAATTACAAGGATATCATAGCCTAGCTACAAATAAAATGAATATCGATTACAGGTATTTAAAGCTTCATTTCTGGTAGATTTTTTACGTCCACCCCCTTGAGCCACAGTGCTCTATCACTGACCTACTGATTCTCCGTGCAAACAGGCTTTGCATAGTCTCCTTGTTACAGTTTGGATGATTCATTTTCTCCAACATGCACAATTAATAACTTCCCTGCTCTACAATATCTAAAAAAAAGGCATGAACATAATCATAATGAGTGTTATAATGTCTTGCCGATCTGGAATCACAAATAGTGTTGTTCTGATGTCTCGTCAATATCTAGCCAAGCAGAAAAGATGCCTAAATCAAAGTCTATAAGAGGTAGAAAAACATCCTTTGAGATTTTTGTACCAGGGCAGAAGGTTCTTCATGTGTTTTCAAAGAATTGTTCATAGAATATATGCAACAGATAACTTTTAGCCAATAGCATAACCAATAAAATTCAAAAATAAAGAGAAAAAAGAAAATAATCCAATGGTACATAAGCCAACATACAAAGTTCCACCTGTAAATCTGGCACTGCACTTAAATTCTTCCAGCTTTTTGCAACAAATATTAGGATACCTGCTTTATTGATCCACAAAACTATTGACCTCATGTAATAGTGAATCAGAAAGCCATCACTTCGCAAAACCACCATGGCCAATTATAAATAACACTCATAAAAGAATTACATTAGCAGACATCCAACTGCAGATTTTATCGCATCCAAAAAGAATGACATAAGTAAAGATGACTGGTTTCATAACATGCAATAGAATCTATAAAATAGTATCTCGTTTCGTCTTCTTGCCTGTTAGCCATCCACGCAGGCTTGACAGCACCCGCAAGCATTCTCCTCTAAAAAATTTTAAAATCTATGCAAAAAGCTTGTCAACCATATCTATACTGTGTACCATTATTATAGTATGGCGTGCCATTGTTCTGGTATGGCATGCCAGTGTATGGGTATTGCATGACATTGTTTTGATACTGTGTGCCATTGTTCTGGTATTGCTGCCAAAGCTGTTGTTCCTGCACCAAAAGCTGTTGTTTCTTAGTCATTTCTGCCATCTGGACATAAGAAGGAGGTGCAACATATAATGAGGCAGCAAATGGATCTCCTCCTGCTTGAACAGAAACTGGAGCCGCTCCCTGTTGTGTGGGTGGAGCAGGTAATGCCAAGTATGAAGGTGCTCCTGGACGTGGTAAAGCGGCAACACTGCTAGCACTTCCAGGCTGAGCATATGGGTTGAACTGCTGACGAGCTGCAGCTTGTTCATACAAACCATCCAACACTAAGGGATCAAAAGCTCCAGGCATTTTATTTTCTTGCTTGGAAAGATTACTTGCACTTTCAACCAAAGCCAGCTCCCATCCTTCCTTGCCATTTTCTGCTAGTGGAGTTTGCCATGCTGAAGTTGTCCCATTCGATGATGACCCAGGTCCCTCCGAAGTTGAAAAAGTCTCCCAATTCTTTGTGGCACCAGATGTGGACGAAGGTCCACCAGTGAAAAGTGCCAATGCAAATTTGTTCTCCTGCTCTTCAGAAGAAATTGTGGCTTCGCTCAGATCTAGCAAATCAGCTTCCTTCTCAATTTGAACCTTTGGTAATTTGGGCTCTTCAATTTCCTTTTTAGGAAGATCATCTCCTGGTGCTGGAAGAGCCTTTATGCTGTTCATATCCTCAACTGGCTCTTCAGACCTTGGGCCAGGACTTTCAGGCCTCTTGGGCTCTGGGCTCTTGGGTCTGTTTTTGTTAGATGCTGACCTATCCCGCAAAAACTCTTCCAACGTCTCAAGCAGTTTCTCTGAAACCTTCTGGACATCAGGGTATTCTGACGTCCTACAAACTCCAATATTTTTGCACAAGTTGTAAAAGGCAGCAAGCTCATCAATCTGCTTGGCAGCTCTTGAATAAATGTCAAATGAAGTGACACAGTCCTGGTATTCCATGTCAAAGAACCCATCAAGCAAGATTGCCAAACCATCATTAATGTCTTTGTAAAGCTGAAAACTTTCCTTCACAACCAAGTAAAGTGCAACCTGAACCAGTCTGTTGTTCTTTGCAGCACCCGTTGGACGACTGGCTAGAAAACGTTCCAAAAGTCTTTGCCAAAACGGCATTCTATCAAGAATCATGTCAGGTTTCATATCTCGAACAGCCACTGGTGCAGTCTTTGCCACTTCTTCAATTTCTGGCTTCCGGGGGGCATCATAATCTCCATGCCTTGATCTACCCCCATAACTAGATTCATAATCATTGTAGCCAGACCTGTAACCATTGTTGTCATTACGCCCATTGTCATTATAACGCCCATCACTGTATTCATAGGCACCTCGGTAACTAGATCCTGCATAATCACTGTGTCCCCTGGGCAATTGATTCTGATTTTTACCAGCCTTATCACCAAACTGACACTTCCCTAATATTGAACAATCCAGACGCTCGTCAAGATACAACCCATATGTGCGCACAAAAGCTGAATAGTCCCATGCATTTGAGTGTGAATCATCTCTAAAATCAGATAGATTCAGCAAGCGTGCACCATGCCTCATGGCCTGAAGGATCTCCTGCTCAAAGTTTGGATCACCATCTAGCAAGAGTCTATGAATGAGCATCAGAGCCTTCAGTGCCACTATCCAGTTATGTGTTTTGCTGATCCGTTTGGACAAGCTGTGAACACAGGCACTGACATAACCTCTGGAATAGGAGGTGAGATGCAAAATTGCATACACATACTTTTCATCTATAGGAATTTCATCATGACTGGTAGCTTTTACAATGGCTACATCCAGGTCAGGTGCATTGGTGCTTGCAACCTTTGCTATGCTGATGCTTGTCTGGTCCTTGACAACTCCAAGAGCTTTCCGTAGCTTGCTGGGAGCCATGGCTAATTCTCCACAAACAGAAAGAGCTTGACCTAATTAAACAAGCTTAAATCTGCAAATGGCAGAAATTCCAGCTCCACTGTGACACAATTTCACAAAACAAATGCAACGCCCATATCTGCCTGCCACAGCCTAAATTCCCCAAAATTAATGGTTAATTTGGCCACAAAGGACAAGATCAACAGCCTCAATTAGAAAATCCTCTTGAAAACCAGTCAAATCATTTTAAATTTTTATCCAATCAGCTTACACCTCCAACAGCCAAATTCTGAATTAAAAATAAAGTCCATGAGATTAAATGGGCTTCCCATTACACACAAGCAGACACGAGAGCACACAAATTAAACCATAAAAAGCCTAACCTCTTAATTATCATCACTATTCACCCAAAGGTTTCAAAATTTGACAAGCTGGACTTGTAAACCTAAAAGAGGATGTACAAAAATTCCAGATTTTCCAGGAATAGCAACCTGTGGAAAGAATCTCAGAAACCCATTACAAGCTAGATAGTGTTAAATTCAGATCGTGTAAGAAGATCAGAGAAAGCACAAGATATACATAAATTACAAATGCAGAGCCTATATCACAACAAAGACTTCCGTAACACTCTAAACTAAGCCAGGTTCTTGAGATTCAACACAAAATGGCCTGGGAACAACAAACCTAAACAACCCAAAACGGAATCCTAAACAGCCGAAATATCCACTAAATGCGCCCCAAATATCCAGAATTCCAAAAATAATTCTTCCAGACAGCGTTCTGCAGCAAAGCCAGAAATTCCTACACTACATAACCAAGAGATTTACCAAATGCGCCACCGATATTTAAAATTTCTACAAGAACAGCTTCCAATTTTTACCCAACTTGGAAGCAATCGGCACAAGCCAAGTAATTTATACACTAATACCCAAAATACTAGGTAATGGAGCCCAAAATATCCAACATTTCACTCAAAACTGCGTTGATATGGAAAGTAAACACAAACATAAATCAATAAGCAGCAAACCCGGCAATTCCTACGCTATCAAACCAGTACATTTACTAAGTCCACTGCGAAATCCAAATTTTACTTAAACAAACCGAAAATATTAAAAAATCGGCAGCTTGCAGCTACAATTTTCCTTAAAAGTTCTAAAGATCGAGTCATCCGATCCAACATTCCAGCTAAAATTTCGTCCACACAAAAATCAATCCAGAAAACCCCAATATTTACAAGATAAACTAATTCTCTTTGGTCAGATCACCGAAAAATACCTGCAGGTCGGCGAATAACAAGACAGATCGGGTGATGCCGGCAATGGAATCCTCCTGCACCAAAAACTTCAAAAAGAACACCGTCTAACAGAGAAAATCTTCGGCGTTCAGATGGGCAAGAGGATTCTCATAAATATTATCTTCCCTTTCTGGTATGAAAACCACGGACGATCTACCGATATCCGTTACGGACATACTTGACAGTAGAAAATGCTCCTCATTTACTTTTCTCTCTACATTATGTTTGCGTTTACAAATATTTGGAATCCGTCTGTGAAATCTGAGCCGCCCGATGCCAACGCTATCGGCCAGTCCTGAAACTTATCGTGGGGTCCACTTATCATAACACGTGGTATTCGGAATGCGGGCAGCGGGCAGCTTCCCTGGAGCTCCGCGGGCGGCGCGATCTAGTTTTCTATTGGCTATAAGTGAACGGTCAGCACTAAAGTAATAAATAAGCTTTTAACAAAAGATGGTTTATTGGTTGTTGTGATATATGATTTGGATAACCTATTAATGAAGTTTTTCAAGGCGGTGCCAACAAAGATTTTTATGTTGTTTTTCAATTTTTTAATTATTTTATTAGGGTCCTATAGACTCCTCGGTCATGTAAATGTTAATACAAGTATTTATTTCTTATAATTAATTGTTATTATAGTGTAGTTGATGTAGTATATATAAGATTAATTTGCATTTGAAAATGTAAATTATTTATTAATAGTAATAGATTGAGTTTTATATATTGATTAGAGGTAATTATAGTTGACATAGTCAAGTTATTTAAACTCGAATTCTAGATATCTTATTATAATTGATATGGAGGTTGATGTAGTAGATATAAGATTAATCTCATTTAAAAATGTAAATTTATTAGTAATATTAATATATTGACTCAAGGTAATCATAGTTGACAAAGTCAAGTTATTTAAACTCATGTTCTAGATATCTTAGAGCAAACCTTTGTGAATGACTATATGAAAAAGTGTATAAATGCATTTACATCAAGAGTATCAAATAAGTTTGAAAATGAAGTTTGACCAATGTATCTACATCAAAGGTTTTCAATCAAATTTGAATATAAGGGTTTGTGTCTATGTATCTATAATACAACAATCCAACTAAATTGAAAAATAAAAGTTTGTTTATACATCTACATCAAAAGGTATTCCTTTAGCTTATTTTATGTTCTTTTAGCTTCTTCTTTTTAATTATAAAGTAGTTAAATTAAGTTAGAGTCGATTGGTTGAAATGAGTGTTATTAAAGGAAAGAATGAAATTGATTGAAAGTTCCTTCTGGTTTTTGATAGTGATGTGAGGGTGCTTAGTATTGTTTACCCTTGGATTGTTAATGATCTGATCTTACAAATCTTCTGAGGTTGTCTCTATGCTGACAATGTTACTCTACTGTTACTCTGTTTCTATTCTTTTTCGCCCTTGTGGCTAATTGTATAGGGTCAACACCCTTTTTTTGGTATTACATCATCAAAAATTAAAGCACCTCGTCATTTTAATATCTTGTTCTTTTTCAGATACATTATTTTATAATAAATTAATGTCAATGCACTTCATACTTAACATAATAAACACTCTTATCATGCAAAAGTCTCTCAACTCATTTCCCACTTTGTATTGTATTGATTCAACAGAGGTTGGGTTTCTTCTACTCGCTTAAGTTGTTAGCCTGTATCATTTGCAAACTAAAGCACTTGTCTATTTTGTAACTAAAGAATTTTGTTAGGCATACCATGTACTTATATATTTCATTTGTCTTTTGAATATTCACTTGGAAATTGCTCAGTAAGAAATTAGTAAAGGTCCAAATAACCTCCAAAGGAATAAGGAAAAGTTGTACCCTTCTTTCCACATGTCTAAGACATGTGGAACTCAAAGTTATTATTATGATTATTGATATAGTGCAAAAGAATTAAACAAAAAGAGCAGCAAGGGTTCCAACTCAAATTTATGGTGACAAGGGACATAAAAGTAATTATTTCATTTATGCTTGTCCTCTCCTCTATACTCATGGTGTTAATTATGGTGATGGCGAGCAAAGTGGTGGGCGCATGTTTTCAAAAGTATGCATTTGTAACAAAGAATAGGCATGTTCATGGAAGCTCGGCTTTCCAAAAAAGAGGCATCTCACAGTTTTCAGGATTTCAAGAAGAATTTTACAGGAAAGGCAATAGTACATCCTACAAAACCTTTTTTCATAAACCCTCAATTCCAGTTTTCAACATCAAATTGTCTACCTAGGGCTCAAGGCCTTGAGAGAAATGAGAATCTCTTTCTTCTTAGAAAGGAGGGTTTTCAAAAGCCAAGTTCAGTGAACGCGTCAGACAAGGTTGGAAAAAGAGTTACAAATAGGGTTAACAATAAACCTTCATCATTTCTAGGTATTCGGACTTATGAAGTTGGGGAATCATCAAAGGGTGCTAATACTCGAGTGCTAACTGGATCGGACACAAGGCAATCAAACAGTAAGCTTCATTTGTAGGATCCAATTCTCCAAAGGAAGGGTGCCCGGGAAAAATTTGAGAGGATACCAGATGCACGTCGCATGGGCGGGCAAGACCGTAACACAAGGGCTTCCAGGGAGGTAAAGTTAGATGCAAGGAGGTTTACTTCGGTGAGCTTTCAGGACTTTGGAAAAAATTTAGAGGGACAACAATAGTGCAACCGACAAAGCCATTTTCTCAAAAGAATGGGGAAAGGATACAACATGAGCTTCGTAGGGGTTGGTAAGAAAATAACATAAGGGCTCTGGAGGTGGAGAGCCAAAATTTGTTTCAAAGAAGGGCTATAGGCGACGAAGGTTACTTTGTGGGCCTCAACCAATTTTTGATATTTGTGAAGGTACGCCTCCTCCAACTCCTATGGCTTCACCTCAACATTGTTAGAAACACTGAGAGGGGGGGTGAATCAGTGTTTGTCTATTAATTACTTTTCAACAACTTAAACATAAATCAAACATACATAGAATGAAGCTTAACATAAGAACTCATAACACATGATATGATTACGGGGAAACCTTGATTAGAGGAAAACCCCGGTGGGAATTAGTACCCATAAATATTGTACTAAGTATAATGAACCTGTGAGAGTTCATTTTCCCTGTTAGAAGCAGTCTTTACAATATGAGTACAATGACCTGGTTAAAGGTCTGACCCTGTTAGGAATCTTTTACAAAACCCTGTTAAAGGTATATGGCTCATTGCCTAGGCTCACTACCCAATAAGATGAAGGCTACAACCTTCTGAAAGATGATATGCACTATATCAAATGAACTGTTGTGATGACACTGTTGTCTGATCAATTCCGTGTATGCGCGAATGCTCTTACTCTCTTAAAGAGCAATATCATATACTGACTTCATTATACTGTCCCTCTGTTTCTTCCTCTTGCATGATAATCGACACTTGTAACATTACTTTACATTACATACTTATATGTTCATATCCGAATAAGCGCGACCCAAAACAAAACACTAGTCGACCCTAAAACAAAATATACAACGCTTTCAAACAAGTCAGCTCGAGCATGTTTACTACAATGATAATTACATCATTGCAAACATATAACAAAAGGCGCTTAGCCATTACATTACAAAATAATTCACGCTGATCAAAATAGTAGTCGGCTTCCATGCTCTATCTTCTGGACTGTTGGTCTACTGATCTGCCTGTGACTTTGTCGTACTATTGTTCCATACTATGTGTGTCTGGATGTAGCATGTACACATGTCATACAACTTATATCTGAACGTGCATAAGCTAAATCGATCTCTCGCACGTGCGGTGTTGATCGTTGAGTATCTTTGTCTGCCCTATTTTCCATACTTAGTCATTTTGTCTTTCAAGACAGAAACTAATCATGACTTTATTGCCATGATGACAACACAAAATGAGTCATGCATCCTCAGGAAGTCAACTTGTCAACAATCTCCCCCTTTGTCATTTATGGCAACAAAGGAATGTGGCCAAGTTATTCGAAATGACTTAACACAAAATGTGACTTGTATGTCATAACTTATTGATATATACATATACTTTTTCGCATATACACATTCTATATTACTCCCCCTTTGACATTAATGACAAAGGTGTATAAAAAACTAGTAAGTCTTCTGCATACTTACTCCATGTAAACTTCAGGGTATACAATTTGAAGAGATTGAATCTCTTTCTGCCAAAATACTTTCATAGCATCAACTGTCTGAAGATGCGCGCATAGGGCATATGTCAGTTTCTCCATTTTTATTAAATCCATGCAAGGACCTTGATCATATGTCACCATGGTGTCATCAATCTGTTTAATGTTCTCATTAAGGACTGCTAGAGATGGCGCAAGTGCATTTCTCAACTGGATTTGTCTTATTCTTATCTTGCTGATTTCTAATTTTGCCTTCTCAATTTTATCCAACTGTCCTTGATAGACATTATTGCATATGTTCATGTCTTGCGTGGATGATTCAACTGATTTTTTGATGCTATCAACCATTAACTCTGCCTCTTCTACCTTTTTGGTGTGCTCTGAGGTGAGCTTCACTCTGTCCATGCAGTTTGCTATGATTCTCTTGCCTTTAGCTACCAACTCTTTTAGTATGGATTGCCCAATTTTTAAGGAGTTCAAATCTAAGGTAAAGTTCTTTACCAAATCATTCAGTCTCTCCTTCTTGTATTCATCTTCTGCAATCTTAGTAGCAGAGTCTGCTAAGCTTATAAAGTGAGATTTGAAGTTTGACAAAATGTTGTCCACATCTTCAACTGATTGGACTTTAGCTACTTTTTGATTCACAAGCACTAAGTCATTCAAAATGTTTACTATTTCCAAAAAGTGGGGATTTCTCATCACTTGTTTCTCTTTTGCCTTTTCCATAGCTAGAACACTGATCTTAATTAGGTCTTCTTCTCCCCATGCATCCAAACTTGCTGAATCAGGAGTTAACCTTAACAACAATGAGGTAGATGGTTGAGTGGATGGTGAGAATATAGTATTCTGACTTGTATCCATGCATTCAACCTTTACTGGTTTCTCTTTTATTGGTGTCTTGTCACCTTG
>MU224604.1:122441-135059 GCA_018584345.1 Thuja plicata
GGGAGAAAATGATGGAGGAAGTCAAATCCTCACATTCCCACCTTTTTGAGAAGTTGTAAGTACCTTTGTCCTTAGAATCAAAAAAGGAGGAAAGACAATGTATATAGCTATGTACAATACATATATCAGAAAAAGAAATAAAAAGATAAAGGATATATATATATATATATACTTACACTTACCAGCACATACAAAGGGGGAGTCATTCAAATGACTAATAAGGCAGAAGTATACATAGGTGTACATACTAATATACTTAGTATGTTGCACATATCATGTTTTTGATACTAATGTCAAGGGGGGAGATTGATGACATTATTTTTCCATTAGTATACTCAGAGGAAAAACATAGATAGAAAGCATTACCGACAGACAACAAGCATCACTGGCGAACCACAAGCAATACCGGTGAAATGCAAGCATACCCGACGGGACAAAGAATTTTGAGAAAAATGCTAAGTATAAATGTGAGAAGTATCACCGGCGAACACAAGTATTACTGACAAACACAAGCATTACCGGTGAACACAGTTTCCAGAATCAACCCGACAGGAACAAACAAGCATACCTGATGACATGTTCAGAGAAAGGAACACCGACGACCAAGAACACCGACCGTCATAACTGAAAAATATAAAAGCCACAAATTGTGGATTTGATTTATACACAGCGGATAAGACAAAGTTATTCTATTTTGTAGAATTATTTTTTGTTTTTTATGGTCATGCAAGCTTTATGTAAATGTTTTAAAGCATCCTAACGGATCTAAAGCATATCTAACTAAAGATCAAGATCAAGTTGTATATCTTGGATCTAGAGTTAATCCACGATGCATGAATCAAGAATTGAGCCTAGATTAGTATAAATAGATGTTCGTACTCAATTGTGAGTACATGAATTCTTTATATTTGATAGCCACGAAGAGCATCTAAGGAGCAGAAGGCAGAATTCATGCAAAGAGCAAAAATAGAATACATCAGTTAACAAGAACACACAGAGGCTACCGACGAGAAAATAAAGGTAATACTCAATCATGGAAGGATGATTAATAGTATTTTTGGAGCTTCATAGGATCTGTTTATCAGAAATTGAAGATTGCATTTATCATCAGATCAAAGACCTGTGTAGTTGCATTCTAACAAGTGCATCACATCTAAAATCCTTTTGTAGAAGGTGGACTTAACCGTCCTTTGTAAATCTCTTAATAGAGTGCACACTTAACAATGTTGTTGAAAGCTTCAAATGAAGTAGATCTTAACAGGTCTCCACTATAATACTCCTAACAAGGTAGGTCATCAGAAGTGACCAAAATTGTAAGCCTTAACTAGCTCTTATTATCTGCAGATAGTGAAGTTTGTGGGTAACAATCCCCACCGCAATTTTTACTTCCTTAACAGGAGTTTTCTGTGATACCACATCTTGTGTTATGTGTTATCAAATTTCATGTATGTTTCTTTTACTATTACACATCAAATGGAATGTATGATATGATTTCATATGCATAAAGAAAGATGAACAGATAGATAAGTTATTTTACAAACCGATGACTAAGGGTTAATGGTCTAACCAAGAAAAGTTTTAAAGATACTGATTCACCCCTCCCCTCTTAGTACAAATTACCTCAATATAATTCCAATTGTTAGGAGTCAAGAAATGTAGTAGGCTCACTGCCCAGGCACACTGCCCAAAGAAGGTTAAAGCCACCCTCAAGGATTCACAATCTGAACAAGTATATATAGGAATATACAATCCAGTGAACTATCTGGTAACAACTATCTTTGCTTGGACGATTCCAATGAAGTATAAAAATAAACTCTGCTCTACATCCAATAGACAACAAGCCTTATAGCTTCCACAATTATCTTCCTTTTTAATCTCTACCACATCTTTCCAAAAGAAAAGATATCTCATATATACCCCTTTACAATAATTCATTAGGTCAACCAATTAAGCTTTCCCAATACATAATCAATTAATTAGGTCAGCCAATTAAGGTTTTCCAATAAAAAAATAATTATATAACCCCTTGCTAAGATACACACGGTATCTATAACAAGCAAACATCAATTAAAAACCATCACATATACTCCCAGATCTGCAATCCATGCTCGTAATTCATTTTACACGCTACATGTCTAAAGTCGGCCACCAAATAGGTCTCCTTGAGAGTACACACCACAGTTGATGTCACCAGTAATAAATTGACAATCAAACTTAACCCATTATTCCAACATATGTCAGTTTTCCACCAGTAAGATTGCTTCATCTAAAATGTCTTTGCCAGTAAGATATACCCGAAACACAGAGACCTACTCCATCAAGCATCACAGTTACAATCCAGAAACCAATCTTCACCAAATCAACTATAACATCCACAGTATGCAACATATAGCTAAGCGACCTTAGGAATAAGGTCAACACACGTCCTTCTTCATATATCCAACTTTGATCATTCTAAATCATCTATACACTGTCTGTACACTTTTGCCAGTCAAGTAACCAGTTTATTTTCTCCACAAAAACATATGTTGACATCAGTGAAAAAACATGAATATCAAAATCATGATATGTACCAAAAAATGATATAATCCAACAATATCCCCCTTTGGCATTGATGACAACATATGGGAAAATCCATCAACCCAAAAATTACTCTCTCAATACAATCTTCTCAATATCCTCAACATAAATCTCCCCAAAACAGTAGGGATTTTCACATAGACTCTTTCCCCCTTTGGCAGAAATGGCAAAGGGTGCCATAACTCATCTGTAGTTTTTTGTAAGGTGTATCTTTTCCAAATCTTCATATCCAATCAACCAGGTGCAAAATCACCTAAATGTGCTCTAGTGTTCCTTCGATCACTCCCCCTAAGGAATAGATCCATACATCAAGTCCAAAAAATGATATAGCTCTGAAAGCCACTGGACTGATGCATATCTACATCAATTAATTATCACAAGGAGGGGCCATCACCCCAAGAATGCTTTTGAGGTATTCAAAAGCATATTTTGGTAAATTTTTTGTAAATATATCTGCTATATGTTCCTTCGTGCTAATGTATTCTTGTTTAATCTCTTTTTCTACTACCTTCTCCCTCAAGAAATGATACTTAAAAGAAATGTGCTTAGTCTTTGAATGCATTATAGGATTCTTCGACATATTCACTATGACCACTGGTTCTTCAAAAATTATTCCAATGTCCTTCAACATTTGTTTATCCAAACAACTTGTGTGCAATTTATTGCAGTAGAAACATATTATGACTCAGCAATAGAAACCAACCTTTTTCCAAGGAAAAATGCACCACCACTTGTACTCTTTCTATCATCCACATCCTTGGATATATTTATAATTTCTAGGTCTTGTTGCAAAATTTTGGTTCCCAGTGTCAGTTTGTGTCCTAAATTGTCAAAATTTGTTCAGGTATGTGCAAATTTTCCTACAAAAGGTTGAAATCCATGCATGATGAGGAAAGGATACATGAAACCCTAGATCCTAGGTCATTTCTATCCTTTCCAGGCAAAAATCCCTAAGTCTTTGTAAGCTTGTTTTTTTTCAAGTTACTTTATCGTTCACTTAAGTGATATTGGCCCATGTGTTTTATTTTTATATTTAAAGCGGGGCCACTTTGCCACTTGAAAGGTTAGGTTTCATGTCTTTTAAGTTAAGCGGGTTCCTTTCTTTTTATTTTCCTAAGTCCCGCTTTAATTTTTCATAAGTCTGGGTATTCGCGGCCTTTTAAAACATTGTATCTTATGTCACGCATTTTCTTTTTGCTCTAATGATTGTCGTATTCCCTCAAACCAAAGGTGCAATTAATCTATCATCTAAGGGAATGCGACAAGGTGACACTTGTCTCTGGCGGGTCTGACATCTATTATAAAGTGGTGATAAAGTACTTCCAAGTCTAATTTGATCCAACAGTCATTGCATTTTTGCAAATTCAAAGATGTGGTCGATCTATTTCATAAGGGAACACGACTAAGTGACACCTGTTGAGTGGGACCAAACAAGTCAGAAAAGTCAACATAAAGGATATGCAAGTTGTAACCACCTAGATTTGGTCTGCTCTGACCATAGACCTTAGTTTCCCTAAGTGTGATCATACCCCCAATTATGTTCAAATGACCCTGTTACTGCTTGGCATAATTCTTTTAAAAATCAATTTAATCTCCTAAGATGGTCAAATCACTAAATTAATTACTTCTAGCCAAATCAAATAATCAATCAAAAACATGGCTAAAATGATTAATTTACTAGGAATTAAATAAAGCCCTAAATCAATTGCTCACTTGCAAAAGGAACCCATTACCCTATCCTAATTAATTTAATTAAATTGGCTATAGTCCTCTTAATTATTAAAAAGCAATAAAAAGCTTAAATAATTAATATTCCTATTTTTGAATGAATTAAATAAGTTTTATTCATTTCATTAATATTCCTCTAAACCCCAACCTAACCCACTTCAACCACTTTGACTCTGGGTTTGAACCTATCCCAACCCATTCACCCTTGCTAAATTTAATTCTAATCCTAATTCCATCCTAACCCACCTCCTAATGTTGTCACATTCCATTAAGGAGTGATTAATAACTCAACCCACTTGAGAAAGTCAGCTTTCTCAAGCTTGACTTCCCCTAAGGACCAACTTGTCAAGTATGGCCTTACACCCTTCCCATGCCTCATTAATAAAGATTCTTTTATGCCCATCCCTCATTAATACCTTTGGCATTTATTTCTCTTACACCTCATTAATGAGTTTTTCAACTCCATTAATGAACCTTGTCCCCCTCTCTCTCCTCATTTCTTCTATAAATAGAAGGGGTTTTTGAGCACAAAGGAGCCAATAATTTAGATTGAAAATACATTGTTATGCTGTTAAGATTTAGATATTTTTATTTTTACTTCATAGTTTCATTATCATGCATGGTTATAATGTACATTTTTAGAGATAATATGCATGCTTAATGATTAAATAGTTTGTTTTTAACTTAGATCTTTCATGTTAAGTCGTATATGTCACTGATAGTAGCATAATCTGAGGGTTTTTATGTTGCTTATCATACTCTTCTTAGTTAGAAAATAATAGGTCAATTTTAGTGCTTTATATGTTCATATAACCATGTTTTCCACTAACACAATGACCTATTAAAGTGTTGTGTCGCAGGTAACAGGTGCACTATTTCACACACACATTTTTGGTGCCCATCGTGGGGCCCGATTTTCAATTTGGCCTCATTTTTGCTCTATTTTTTACTAATCTATCCTCCCAATTTTCAGGTCCAGAGTCATTTTTTATCATTTTGGCTTGCATACGGGATACGCCATCACACTGCAGAAATCTAGGCTCACATCTAGGATTTCCCAGGTCATTTTCCATTTAGGATCGCATCTGGTAGACACTTTGTCGTATCTAGTAAAACAAATTCATATCTGATTTTTTGTGTCATATACTACATTTCTAGGATCACATCTGGTAGAGATTTTTGTGCACTTCATTTTTCTAACCTCTAACGCTTAACTAGTTGTGTTTTTTGGCATTTGGACAGCCTAACTAGTGATTACAGGTCTTAGATAAAGAGTTGGAAGACAATAATACTAACGTGTGTGGTTACAAGGTTTTCAACTGATTTCACATACTAGCCCCTTTTTCAAAAGTTTTCACAATTAAATACTGTTTTCTCAAACATGTCTTAAAACAACTAGATTACTATGCTCCTTTCCTTTTAAAGGAAAATCAGAAAATCAGACATTATTTTAAACACTTGCAAAAGAATCCAGGGGGTAAATGAATAAGCAAACTCACATCGTTTAATTCATTTGGAATCAGAAATTGAACAAATCAAAGCACTAAATTTGTGGGCTAATTGAACAAACTCATTGTCTAAGTTTTGGAATAAAAAATGAACAAGCAAATCATTTAAATATTGTGAAAATTGAACAACACAAATTTACTTTCAAGCATTATGTTTTCCCTAAAGTAGGAACATCTTAAATTGAGCACAACATTGCTTGAGGGAACAAATTGTTTGATTGACTGTTTTGGGAGAAAATGACATGGATTAGGAGAGTATGCTCTTCTTCTTCGGAGGAATCATAAATCTAGACGTCCTACACTTGCCAATCCTTTGTACGCTTATTTAATAGTAGAGGGCCTACCGGTTGAGGAAAAAATCTCCCATGAACTACCCAAGTGAGGATAGGTTTTATGCCAATCCTTCCAACTCACTATAAATAGTTGCTTCCTCGTAGGCTAAAGCCTCAGAAGACAGAATCAGTTTTGTTCTTGGAATTTTGACATCATTCCTTGAACATGCTTGGGTATGTGTAGAGCGGAGCCACTTGAATCTTGCTTGCGAGAGTACACATATTTGAGTACTCATAGGGCTATACGCCTCAATTTTTCCTTGTGCAATTCTATGGGGGACAATTTCGAACAGATTGTCCAATCATAGACAACACTTAAACTGAAAGAATTCCTGATTCACCCCTGAAAGGGTGATAATCCTTGTGCAAGGAAAAAAGAAATTACCCCAAGACACTCGTCATATCTTGCCCTCACTTGCGTTTGGAGTCAGCTAATACAACATCATGACTGGAGCCACTACGTGCTTGGTGATGGCTACATTCTGATTAGCATTTGAGTGTGTACCTAAGTCAACGAGTAAGGATTTTCATCCTCCACCTAGAAAATAGGGCATAAAGATGTGTTTGTTCACCCTTTAACAATACAACGATGATTGACGTAACTGAAAGATCATTAAAAAGATAACATCTTCAAACAAGCAACAAATTTCAATCCTGGGTCTACACATGTGTTTTTCACCCACTGACGGGTCTCAGAACGCAATCTGCAATTAGACAAATTTTACGCACTTCCAAGATGAATTTTTCAAAACTGACCAAATCTGACATAGACATCAGAAAATCACATCTTGGATTTCCTGGCTCATTTTTGGTATCCTAGCTCGCATCTAGTATCCTTGCTCACATCTAGTCAATACATCATCGCATCTAGGTTTTAAGCTTGCATCTAGGGTCATCAGTAGCTCGCATCTCATATTTCCTAGCTCGCATATGGGAGCTTGCATCTAGGACAGTGGGAATTTGTTGAATAATTTCTCAGGAAAACTCAATTAATTTGGATACCCTTTTGGCTCTATAGTATGTCCCTATTGTCTTTTCTGGTCTCCTTGTTGTTGTGTCAAAACATGTTTTTGAACATCTACCTTGCATGTCCGGTTAGTTTTTCGTTATCCTTCTCAATACATGTGGTCTATCTGCTTCTTACAACAACTTGATTCTCAACTCACTATCAGGGCATTCTAACCCTCTGACGCTGGAATCATTTACTTCCACCAAAATACAAATGATACTTCCACCTAGACACACTCACTTGAATGATTCAGGATACTGCTTGACACTCTCAAGAAACTATGATGAAGTTGAGGTACAACCACATGGTTAACACAAGATGCAACAAGTACATGTCTAAAGGATCAAAAATACCTTCTAAATCACCATATTTTCAAGGAGAAATATCTCACGGTTCCCTAGTCAATCTAGACTCTCCAGAAATGGATAGGTCTACTCGTGGATGGAGTGAGGCTTTTGACGAATATGACAATAGAAAAAACCAAAAGCACGAAGATATTGATGAAGATGAAGAACCCACATTTGAACGTCCTCCCTTTGAATCAAGCAGTGAGGAAGACATCCCTGAAGATGAATATGATAAAATCAAATAGAGAAAGAGGTTCCACAAGATACTAGAAAGGATGATTGACGAGGATAAAGAGAAATACTTTCTCCATTTAGCATCCACTAGTGTAAAATTACCCAAGGATTATGATGTGTCCAACAACTAAAGGAAAAGGAGGTACCAAATCCTATTTCTATTCTCGCCAAACAACTTACCTTAATGCAAATGGAACTTGCGACTCTCAATCAAGAGAAGGCTAAACCCACAACAAAGTACTCTGTGGACTCTATTTGTCCATTTCCTTTCGATAAGAGTATCACTAGGGTTCCATTCCCTCCCAATGTGGCACGACCAAAATATGACAAGTATATGGGAGAGACCGATCCACATGACCATGTTCAAGAATTTTGTGCTCTTAGCATAGAGTACATGCATGAACCTACTTACCTCATGTAGCTTTTTCATGGAAGTCTAGGAGGCAACGCTATGGAATGGTTCTCAAAACTTACACCCAAGGTCAAAACTTTTGAGGAGTTAATACAACAGTTTATCCAACATTACTCCTATAATATCTAGCATGAAGTGACTATGATGGACCTATGCAACACTAAATAGAAGACTAGCGAATCCTTTAACCACTTTCTACAAAGGTGGAGGAAAATATTTACACAGTATTCAAGAGCTATTCCCGAATCTGAGAAAATAGAAATCTTTGTCAATAACTTGGTACCTGAGTTAAACTACGCATTACAAATGCAAGACTCCCCTAGCTTTGACAGGATGATCAAGAACGCCCTCTGTATCGAAGAAGTTATGGTCAAAAAGGGAGAGATCACTCTTCAAAGTGAAAAAAAATCTAACAAATCCAACTCCAAGCCTAAATGGTGGAAGAAAAATAAATTTTTTGTCAATAATGGTGTAGTAGATGCATCCAATGTTGATCCTAAACCTAAGGTGTTCAATCTAACTAACAACATGCAAGCAAGCAAAGATGCCAAGGTAACAACCCCCATACCCAAAGCAAACAATGATAATAACAAGGGTCGGCCATGGACTTCAAAACCTCAAAGAAAATTCACTCCTTTGGGAGAGCCTCTTGAAATTGTTTTGAAGACGCTATTAGACAACAAAGTTCTCACAATCCTAGATTCCAAACCATGGGAACCATCGGTCAAACCAAGGTGGTGGGATGATAATTCTTACTGTGTCTTTCACAAAAACAAAGGACACAAGACTAACAATTGCCTTAAGCTTAAACATGTTATTCAAGACCTCATCAAAGGAGGTAAGATCAAAGTGGAAGTACACACTACCAATGAAGATCATACAACATTTAATAAACCATTCCCTAACTACGAGAAAGGGGAAGCATCTAAAGGAAAAGGTAATGAAGTAAACTACACCTACTCCAATAATGATAACATGATCAATCTGCTAGACATTAAAACTGAATCAATTAATGTGGTCACAATCAAAGGTGTTTCTTTCCAATCAAATGTGATGACTCAGACCCAAGCAGAGGTTGCGATCAAAGGACCCAATTCTTCCCCAAAACCAACATCAACGTCCAAGGTTCCTATTGTTACTATTCCTAAACTAGTAGTGAAACACATGGTTACTATTCTTGTAGCAAAGTATGACTTGGTGGACCAATTGCAATGAACCTCTACCAAAATTTCCATTTTTGAGTTGCTTAAAATATCCATAGTGCATAGGGAAATCCTAGAACAAGCCCTACATGCCACAAATGTACCAAATGTCCTTGATATAGACAAATTCCAAGTGATGGTCAATCACATCTTAGTGCCACATTATCTCTCATTTTCTAAAGAAGATGATAAATAATTAACACATCCACACAATAAACCCCTCCATATTGAAGTCCTCATTCATAAATCCCATGTTAGAAGCGTATTGATAGATAGAGGCGCAGGATTGAATATTTGTACACTTAATCTAATCAGGAAATTGGGTGTCTCAGAACAGACCATTGACTCTAGAAGCAAAATAACTATCAAAGCCAATGATGAGGAAGAAATATCCTCTATAGGTCTTATTGTTCTACCCATCAGAGTCGGACCCATTGAAAGAAATGTCATCTGTCAAGTTTTGGATCTACCCCTGGACTACAATATCCTGTTGAGGAGACCATGGATTCACGAGATGCAAGTTGTGTCATCTACTTACCACCAGTGTATCAAGTTCCCACATAATGAGGTGGAAGTGACAATTCCTGCGGATGTTAATTATACTTGTAACAATATCAAAGCAGGTAGTATGATTCCACATAACAAGGAAGCAATGGATGAGATTTCTCATGAGACTACCAAGGACATGGTTATGAAGAGTTTTGGTAAAACATTAAAACTTGAAGAAACAGGTATGGGAGAATACAAGACAGACCTGACTCCATCGCTGGCATAACTTTTGGTGTCACCAAGATCCTATGGAAAACCTTCCCCAACATTCACGCCTGCTACATCCAAGGAGCCATAAATCCACAAAGCAAATGGCATGGTAAAGGCATCCACATCTTCTTTAGATAACACAAAAGAATAGGCAATCTTGGATTGGCTTTACAAAGGAGAACCCAAGGAAGCTAAGGTTAAACATGTCGAAATATCTCTGGAACAGTATGGTAAAGGATATGATCTCCTCAAGAGAATGGGATACAAAGGAAAAGAACCTCTAAGCGACACAGGAAGATGACTTATTGAACCTGTACACATGGAGTTTAGGAATACGAGAGACAAAATAGGAATAGGTTTTAATATTGAATCTGATAAACCTGCTTCAAAAGATATTACGATCTCTGACAAAGGGAGTGATGAAATAGAGGAGATAGAACTAGAGCCTGTTAGAATACTTCGGGAATAACTGAGAGGGGGGGGTGAATCAGTTATCAACAACTTGATCTTTATCTTAAACTTATTAATCCAGATTGATACAAAGTAAATGCACATTTAGATAACACATTACACAACACATCAATTTGGTTACAGGGAAACCAAATGGTAAAAACCCCAGTGGGAATTAGTACCCACAAAGAACTATACTGTTTATAGTGATCCCTGTTAAAAGATCTTCCAACCCTGTTAGGGGTTGTTCATTACAATTTAGTAGTATAGTGACCTGGTTAAGGGTCGAACCCTGTTAGGAGTCTTTTACAATAACCCTATTAGGGGTGGAGGACTCACTGTCCAAGTGGTGAAGGCTACAACCTTCTGGTTATTTGATACACACATTATCAACAAGGTGAACTGCTGTTTGTGACACTACTTTTCTGATCAGTTCCTTTTGTGCACCAATGATTTAACCTCTTGTAAAGAACTACAACAATCTTATCTATATTATGAAAGCTTCAACTTCAATATCTATATTATCAACATATGATAAATATAGTTTTGCTGCTTTAACACTCTACTCTGCTTTTCTTATCTCTGGCTTTCGCAACTCTTCTTATCACAAATGACCTTGTATAAGTATATATGCCAAGTATGAGATCATGGGACCTGTAGGACAACTCTTCTTAACATCCTTGTCAACTCTACTAAGTGTGCAAGCATAATTACAACCACGCAAGTATAAACTAAATAGACGCGTTGCTTCACTAAGTCAACTTCACCACATTAACCATAACTTTGTAATCTTATTGAAATATGTTTGGTGCCTTTAGATTAATATCAACAACTCATAACTAATCATGAATATACACACGCGTATCCTAAAGATAGGTGCAACTCAATAAACACATTACATACATCGACCTTAAACCATTATTCCTCCAGAACTGTAACCGTCAATAACAGAATTACATATCTTTATTGAAACATCATATCTAGGTCTGTGTGTATGAACATAGCAAAATAAACATGTCAACAACATGTATCTAGCCACACAAGTCTTTATGTCATCATATGGATAATTACATACAAAAGTGCTGCTGTGTATTATATGTTGTCATCAATGACAAACATACAATCAATCAACTGTTTAGAATCAAAGCTCCAACAATCTCCCCCTTTGGCATTGATGGAAACATATGATAAAAGCAATTTATGTTCATGGTGTCTTCTTTCTTTTTACAACCTTCTCAATATCCTCATCAAAGATTCATCTACACTGCTGCAGTTACATAGACTGTGTTTTATATGTATACTCCCCCAGAGTATAAGCTCCTTGTATGTGTTCCTTGTTTAGCTCTTTTTTTGTGTTCCTTGTTTTTAGTACATACTCCCCCATTGACATTAATGGCAAAGGGTGCCATAAACCATTATGCACAGGTACTACTCTAGAAGTAGAGTAGTCAACCATTCATCAATCACACAGGACTGATGTACTTGTTGCTTTTTCTAATCAGACTTAGGAGAGGGAATGACTCCAAACTTCCACCTTAGATACTCAAAAGTATCCTTTGCTAAAGGCTTCATGAAAATTTCTGCTAACTAATCTTTTGTGCTTACATAGTCCAGTGTCACTTCCTTATCTGCAACTTTTTCTCTCAGAAAATGGTACTTGATCTCTATTAGTTTTGTCTTTGCGTGCATCACAGGGTTATTAGACATGTTAATAGTACTGGTGTTATCACAATGAATAACAACAGGATAGTCAACCTGAATGCCAAAGTCTTTAACCATCTGCTTGATCCAAACAATTGTTGTACAATTCAGTGTTGCTGCAACATATTCTACCTTTGTCATTGACTGAGAAATACAATTTTGCTTCTTGCTTGTCTAAGATACCAACTTTTCTCCAAGAAATATTGCTCCTCCTGAAGTGCTCTTCCTATCATCAATACAACCTGCCCAATCTGCATCAGTATACACATGAAGTTGTGTATTCTCTGATTTAGGATATCATAAACCATAGTCTATAGTTCCCTTAAGATATCTGAATATCCTCTTGATTTCCATTA
>MU224604.1:138785-154217 GCA_018584345.1 Thuja plicata
CATTTAGATAACACATTACACAACACATCAATTTGGTTACGGGGAAACCAAATGGTAAAAACCCCGGTGGGAATTAGTACCCACAAAGAACTATACTATTTATAGTGATCCCTGTTAAAAGATCTTCTAACCCTGTTAGGAGTTGTTCATTACAATGCAGTAGTATAGTGACCTGGTTAAGGGTCAGACCCTATTAAGAGTCTTTTACAATAACCCTGTTAGGGGTGGAGGACTCACTGTCCAAGTGGTGAAGGCTACAACCTTCTGGTTATTTGATACACACTGTATCAACAAGGTGAACTGCTATTTGTGACACTGCTTGTCTAATCAGTTCCTTTTGTGCGCTGATGCTTTAACCTCTTGTAAAGCACTACAAAAATATTATCTTTATTCTAAAATCTTCAACTTCAATATCTATATTATCAACATATGATAAATATAGCTCTGCTGCTTTAACACTCTGCTCTGGTTTTCTTATCTCTGGCTTTCGCAACTCTTCTTATCATAAATGACATTCTATAAGTATATACGCCAAGTATGAGATCATGGGACCTATAGGACAACTCTTCTTAACATCCTTGCCAGCTTTACTAAGCACGCAAGCATAATTACAACCACGCAAGTATAAACTGAATAGACATGTCACTTCACTAAGTCGGCTTCACCAAATTAACCATAACTTTGTAATCTTATTGAAATATTTTTGGTGCATTTAGATTAATATCAACAACTCATAACTAATCATGAATATACACACGCATATCCTAAAGATAGGTGCAACTTAATAAACATGTTACATACGTTAGCCTTAAACCGTTATTCCTCCAGAACTGTAACCGTCAATAACAGAATCACATATCTTTACTAAAACATCATATCTAGGTCTGTGTGTATGAACATAGCATAATAAACATGTCAAAAACATGTATTCATCCACGCAAGTATTTATGTCATCATATGGATAATTACATACAGAAGTGCTGCTGTGTATTATATGTTGTCATCAATGACAAACATACAATCAATCAACTGTTCAGAATCAAATCTCCAACAGAGCCATGGTCCTATGAAAGACTATTACATGTTGGCACAAAGAATCCCAACTATCAAGGAGAGTGATATGTACCAAGCTTTGAGGTACCACAAAATCTTTGCACCCCTTTGTTAGAATAGCCTCCTATTCAAGAAGTAGGAGATACAATAGGAGATGATCCCAAGATACCATTGATATCAATAGCTATAGAGAGCACACATCAAAAATAGGATTCACATCCTAATTGGGGACAATTAGTTACAATCACACATGTCCTTAACTTACCACACTGTGATCCACAAGTGGCTAACTGAGTACATCAGATAACTATTGCAGAATTCTTAAACAGGTCTAATGATGAAGTAACAAACTCTCATGATTATGAATGGGATGAGCTCTTTGTTGCCATCGAGGACATTGAAATAGATGTGATTCACATGTTTGCGGCCCCATCAGCACCCAATGAACATTCTAACACTACTCCCAATAATAGTGATATTCCTGAAGCAGAGGAAGAGTTTCTTCCCCCAATCATTGATGGAGAGACTGGTGTTCTCATAAGTCTAGAAGAACTTTAGAGGTGACAATCAAGAAGCCTCCTTTTACGAAGAGATGATGATGAAAGTTCTATTGATGAGTCACTAGATTTTGGTCCACATATAACTAAAAATAACCCTTTTAATGACGATCTAACTCTTATTGATCTAAACATCAAAGAACCTAACTTAACAGGACATGTCATGTTAGTTAGTAGTCATGATGCTAACGCGATGCTATCCTTCCCAGAGTCTAATTCCTTGTCTTTGATAAAACCAGACCTAATTTATTAGACTAGTATGGATCCTACTCCTATCCTCGCCTTTCCCAATGAGTACACCTTGTCTTGCGATCTAAATGCTTGTGAACCCTAGCCTTCTTCCACCATTGCAAGGAGTGTGAACATGTCACAGGAGGATATCAAGTTTCTCAGTCAAAAATTGAAAAATAAGAAGAAAGAGGGAACTGACGGTGAAAACCATGTTGTGGTAGTGTCAGATCCTAAAATAGTAAAAACAAAAGATGTATCTGATGGTGAAAACCTCTTAGAGGCACCAAAGGATGAGATTCTTGATATCCTCCCTGAGAACTTTCAAGAAAGGTCTTTAGTTCTGATAGAACCAACACAACTAGTTAATTTGGGCACAACTGAAGTTCCTCAAATAGTCCACCTAGCACAATATTTGATGGAAGAGGAAAAGATACAGTTCACCAAGTTCCTAAAAGAGAAGAAGATCAACTTTGCATGGTCTTATATAGATATGCCTAGACTGGACCCTGAATTAATAATGCACCACTTGTCTATAGCTCCCGGGATCAAGCCCGTGAAACAAAAACTTAGAAAGATGCATCCTCATGTTGCATTACTATTAAAAGTAGAGCTAGAGAAATTTTTGAAAGCTGGATTCATCAGAGTCATTGCTTACACCAAATGGATCTCCAATGTGGTCCCAGTGTCTAAATCTGATAAATCTACCAGGATATGTATAGACTTCAGAGACTTAAACAAGGAATGTCCCAAGGATGACTTCCCACTACCTAATATTGATATGATCATAGACCTCATAGTAGGCTACCAAATGTATTCACTAATGGATGGCTTCTCAAGCTACATTAAAATAAAAATTGCCCCTAGGGATCAAGAGAAAACTGCATTTACATGCACATGGGGCACCTTTTGCTGGAACTTCATGCCATTTGGGTTAAAGAATGTCGGTTCTACATATCAAAGAGAAATGACTACTATATTCCATGATATGATGCATAAAAATATGGAGGATTACGTGGATGACACCTTAGCTAAATCCAAAGAAAGGAGCACTCATATTAATTCCTTAAGGAAGATATTGGATTGAAAGGAGCAATTTCAACTCAGGCTCAATCCAAAGAATTATTCCTTTAGAGTCCAATCAGGAAAAATCTTAGGGTTTATAGTTTTGGCAAAGGGAATTGAGGTAGATCCTGCAAAAGTCAAGGCTATACTCGAAATGAATCCTCCCCGCAACATCAGTCAAATGAGGAAATTACAAGGGAGACTTCAATCGATCAGGAGGTTCATGTCACAACTTGCCGATAGGGCACAACCCTTTACCATATTACTACATAAAGGGGTCACCTTCACATGGGATGAACATTGTGAAGCCAACTTCAGAGAATTAAAAGAGTACCTAGCTACTCCTATTCTTATGGCACCCATTCATGGAAAGCCATTACTCTTGTACATTTCAGCTATAGCTACATCACTAGGATTATTGCTTGCACAAGAGGATGAAACAAAGAAAGAAAGAGCTATCTACTACATCAGTAGAACACTAGTCTCATATGAGCTCAATTACAACATTATTGAGAAAGCATGCTTAGCAGTCATCTTCGCATCACAAAAATTGAGACACTACATGCACTCAAATATAGTAAGGATCATTGCTCAGATTGATCCTCTGAAATACCTATTGAGAAAAACAATGTTAATAGGGCATCTGGAAAAATGGGTCCTCATTCTAAGTGAATTTGACATTGAGTATGTAGGCCGAAGAGCTATTAAAGGACAAGTACTCGCGGATCAACTAGCTGATTCACCACTTCAAGATGATGAAACTTTAAATATTGAATTCCCTAATAAGACCATTATGCATCTAATTGAGTACCCATAGAAGATGTACTTCAATTTTTATTTCACACAACAAGGCTCTGGAGAAGGAGTTCTATTCATAACTCCTCAAGGCTACAAGATACCCAAGTCTTACAAATTAATGTTTCTATGCACGAACAACATTTCTGAATATGAAGCACTGGTAAATGGTCTTAAGCTCACCATAGAGTGGAAGATTGTAGAGTTACACATGTATGGTGACTCCTAGCTCATTATCAATCAATTCAATAGAGATTATCAGATGAAAGATGAAAATTTGACACCCTACAAACAACTGGTTGATGACCTAAAGAAGTACTTTGTCTTCATCACATTCTAGCAGATACCCAGAATAAAGAACAAAGCTGTAGATGCTATGGCTACATTGGCATCCATGTTGTAAATAGAGGAAAATCAATTTTTCTATGAATTCTTGGTGGAAGAACTATCCTATCCTTCCTTTGATACCCCTGAATACCAAGTAATCTATGCTTTGAACACCCCAGACCAATCTCGGTATGCTAATATCATTGCTTACCTAACCGACCAAACTATTCCCATCAATTTATCTTGAAATGAAGAAAGAGCCCTAATTAGGACAACATCATGTTATGTCCTTATAATTAATAACTTATATCAATGAGGTCTTGACGGTACACTTCTTAGATGTTTAGAACTTGAAGAGTCAGATCGCGCGTTAAAAGAAGTCCATGAAGGTGTATGTGGATCACATTCAAATGGCTTTTCATTAGCTAAGAAACTGCTCAAAGTAGGCTATTACTGGCCTACCATGGAAAAAGATGCTATTCAGTTTTCTAAAACATGTCATAAATGCCAGACACATGGAAATCTCATCCATGCTCCTGCCAGAGAACTTATACCTTTCATTACACATTGGCCATTTCAGCAATGGGCCTTTGATTTGGTTGGAAAAATATATCCCAATTCTTCAAATGGATGCAAGTTCATCATTATGGCCACTAAGTATTTCACAAAGTGGGTCAAATTCATGTCACTAATCAAAGCCACTGGCAAACAGGTGGCTGTGTTCATTCTAAACTACATTATCTGTAGATATGAGATACCCTCATCAATTATAACAGACAATGGGGGCCAATTTAAAAATCAAGACATTGATGACCTTTGTGAAAAATTCCACATTACTCAACATTGATCCTCAATCTATTATCCTCAAGTTAATGGACAGGCTGAGGCATCTAATAAGAAGATTCTCAAGATCCTACATAGAACTGTAAGTAATTCTGGCAAAGACTAGCATCTACAACTGAATTTGGCACTATGGGCCTACAGAACAAGCATCAGAACACCAATAGGAGCCACACCATTTGCATTGGTCTATGGTGCTAAAGCACTACTACCTATTGAGGTCGAAATCCCATATTTGTGGATATCTTTACACGGTCTTATAACTGATAAGCAATATCGCATTAATAGGGTGAATTCTTTAGACCTACTTGATGAGCGCGGGCAACATGCATTCGATCATCTGAAGGTGTACCAAGCACGCATGTCCAAGGGGTACAATAAAAAGGTTAAACCACACCAATTTCAAGTGGAGGATCTCATCCTAAAGGAGAATCCTAAGAACCAGCCCAACATAGAACATAAGGGAAAATTTGAACCTAATTGGTTGGGACCTTATGCTATCACTGCTACTTGTGGGACTGAGCTTATCAACTAGCTACACCTAAGGGAGACGTTCTTCCAGACCCTATCAACACTCTACATTCGAAGCAGTTTTATGCTTGATGTTTGGCTAGCAGAGCCTGTACAGTAAATAGTTCTAAGAAAATACCAAAACCATTTAGAAATTTGATCCTGAAGAAAATCCAAAATAGTGGAAAAAGTCCTGAAGAAAGGTATCCTTGGTGAAAACCTGGCAAACAGGCGCCTTGATACTACAAAAACATTCACAAAAGCAAAAAATAGTAAAAAAAAAATGAAAAAGAGAAAAGTGCTTTGATGACAACCTGGTAAAATAGGCATCCTGGTAGCAAAAAGAATAAAAGGTCTTGCCAAGTGGTGAAAACCTGGCAATCAGGCGTCACTTGTATTTTGCGCTCCATCTATCATTGCATTGCTGATACTAAGCCTTCACGATTACACCTATGCTATGAGTTGACTTTGTTTCCTTACAAAAATCTTATTCCCGCTTGGGATTTGTCTGCATTTCTGTCTTAGGATCAATTCATTCTACATTGAGGGCATCTTTGCCAGTATCATAGGTAGCGTGTGCTAGGTCGTCATAGGATGCTACTCAATGCTCTCATCAAACTATCACTTCCACAAAAGAAGACTGGCACAAACATGGCACAAACATGAATGGTGTTCCTACAAACTACATTGGATTTCCAACAAGAAGAAGGTAATGCACAGACATGGAACAAATATTTTCTTGAATTCCAAACTTTTGATTGTTGAATCTCTAATGCGCTTGAAAAATGAATCAATAGTATTTCTCAATACTACTTAAACACAATTTGATATTAGTTTGATTATGACTCTTTTATGTACCCATGATGTTTTCACTGGGGGAATCTAAGAAGTTATGAATTTTATTTGATTGATTCACAATTGATAGTTGTTATGTCTTCCGAGTTACTCCATGACGTCAGCGCAATGAAAAAGAGTCGCAAGGACAGGGGGAATAACATTTTCTTGGTTTTCTTCATATGGTGATTGTTCCAAATGATCCTATAAATTTCACCTAACTTGGATGTTTATGGTAAGAGCTATCACTTTGAGTGGATAGCCGCATATATCTCAATCTTGGTTATGTGTACACTATGACGAGTTTGAAACAATTTCCTTGTCTGTTTTCTAATTCAGATTCTCGCTAAGGTATATGAAGCATAATGTACCCAAGGATATGAATTTTCAAGGTCATTGCAGGTCCAATATCTTGCTTTACACATAATCTGATATATTAAAAGGAAGGTGACTATTTTGTTATCTTGGCTTCTATGTCGTGATGCCTAAGTCTATTTCTGACATTTCCAATAAACATAGTATTCATACTTTCATAATATCATTGGGTATTAGTGATGGTTGTACTATTAGGTGGTATCCATTTTGAAAAGTGCCCAATGATGATAGAAATACTACAATATCTGCAAATCAGTGACAAGTCCTAAGAGTCTGCATATAGCTGCATTTAAAGATTGCATGATGCATTTGTGAAAAAAGTAAAAGCATAAGGAAATTTGAGCTCAAAAATTATTTCTATTATCTTCTTCTTCTAAATCTAAGCTAATTACATCCATTTAAATATTACTGATATCTATATCATTACACATCCATAGCATACATCTTGCATTCATAAATTGAGACAGAGAAAAAATACAAAAATAAAACATTTATGCATTACATTTCATTTGTACATCCTAAGTGCATCCATAAATTTTAATTGCATAAGAAAAATAAAAAAACATACATTTTGCATATTCACATAGTATCATTTGAAACATATTTATATCAGTGATACATCCAAAACACATAAATGGTGTCATCATCTAAATCTAACTCATCATATGACCAAGATATAATCACATGTGCAAATAAATCTATCAAAACAGAGAGACCTTATGAATCATGTCAAAATCAGAAACAACTGCATCAGATATATATCTCAAAACACGGTACAAATCAAAGAAATGACACAAGTCTACACAAAGAGTATCAGAGTATACAGATGAATCAGATATACATATGTCAAAGTGTCAATAGTACAAAAGAATGGTCTCATAGGGCTCTGGATATACAAAATGATCTCACAAAATAGTACAAACAGATATGTATAAGCTCTAGCTTCCCCCCTCTCCCTAATCTGGAGGAGGAGGAGGAGGTGATACAAATGGAGGTGGAGGAGGCATCACCCCCTCAGACTGTTGGGCAACCCGTGAAAATGAAAGCGCTCTCTGGCCCTCTAGAACTGTAGCATGGTATAGATCAAAGTAATAAGATGCTCTCTGTCCCTGGTGGGTGGCTATCTGAGCCTATACATCTCTCTCTGCTCTTAGCATATCACCCTACCTATCTTGCTTTGCCCTGAGGCGCTCTAGCTGTCTGTCCCTATCTACGAGCAATGCATCTGATATAGCAATCCTGGACTCAGCTGCAATAAGCCTACCCTCTAAAGCTATGATTTGTGCCCTAAGCTACTCTTGCTCCTACTCACACTAGGACAGAGGATCCCCATCTCTACCAGATCCCCTACCTGAATCCTATCTAGAAGGCCTATCCTAAGATCTATCCTGTGATCTTCCTAGCTGCCTCTGCTATCTTTGTTGCTCCCCTATAAGTAAAGGACCTAGATCTATCCAAGGGGAAACAAATCTGAATTGGGTGCACTGACCCTCTCCACTACCACTCACTACATCTGCATGGCCACCCACAGCACCACCACCCCTATCATCTCCACCGTCGTCCCCCTCATCTAGAGGAGGACATCTCCCATCTCTACCTCCATCTCTACCACCGTCTCTCCATCCATGTCTGTCAACACCCCTATCTCTCTGGGATCCTCCTCTCCCTCTGGCGAGATGATCATCCGGATCATAATTTATTAGCTCCTCTAATTACGAGGAATGACCTCTTCAGGCACTATGAATCGAGGAAATGGATGCTGAAGGATCTTTGTTGTATATCCATCTAAGCATCTTGCATCTGAAACATCAAGATAGAGATCCCAATCTACTCCAATCATGTCTCTGATCTCCTAGTGGGCGATCTCATAAATCAGCTGGGCACCCCAGAATGGTGCCTCATCATGGGTCCTGGCATATATAGTAATGTCCTGTGTCCTGCCCTGCCATCGACCATACTATCTCAAAACTCAGGTATGAATGAACCGCTCTATAATATATTTGGTCCTCCCAATAAGATACCTTCTTTGGAACAAAAATGGAACCTGTCTGGCATCTGAGGTCCACTCCTCACAATCTAAGTATGGCCACCAAATGACCTCGGTCATGTTATCAAAAAGTCATTGCCAGTACTCTACCTTGCCCAGATTGGGCTGCTAAATGAGACCTACATACATATATACATAAGCTTGCTCAGGTGCATGCTGCCTATCTACAATGGGCATGTCACTGGGATGTGCTCCCAGGCCCAGATCTGAAGAATCAAAATACCCACATTCATGCTCTGGGTATAATGGTAAATAATCTCATGAAGCTCATGGTACATATGGGCTAGAATATAGCTGCCCCATGCGAATCTTTGTCTATGGATGACCATCTGCTCCAACATGTCTACACATCCGATGAGGAACCCATGTTGTCCTCTATCTGGAATCAGGATGACACCAATCAAACCTGTTAAATATACAGATAATCGATCATAATGATCGCACATGTCATCCCAAGAAAGGTATCTTTGATCAATGGTATCATCCTAGAAATACCAATGAGCTACACCAATCACCATGGTAGAAGTCACCTCAAAGCGCACCTTGTGGCCCATAATGGGAACACACAGTATACGCCATACATCCTTAGGAGTAACTGTAATCTCCCTAGTTGGAAGATGGAAGGTGTTGTGCTCTGAGTGACATCTCTCGACAAGAGCAGTTAGCAGCCCCTAATTTACCCCTATATTGGGTAAACCAATCAAGGATCATAATCCACAATAAATCACTGTCTCCTACTCATCATCTAATAAAAGTCTGGACAAGGAAAGCACATGACCTGGGTATGTACCCCGGAAAGCGACTACCTCAAAATATGCCTGTTTGGCACATAAAAAGATAAATTAGTGTTCTATCTACAACAAAGATGCAGACTCGAGACCAGCTTAGCGATTCAGGGTCCGTAATAGACAAAAATTTCAAAATGGATAAGTTTCTAAGTCCAAAAATGAGATGCGATCCTAGAAAGGCAGGGTGTGATCTCTTTTTCTAGATGCAATCTTGGAAAAATAGGATGCAACGGCGAACACAGGGTATGATCCCAAAAATATGGGACGCGACCCAAGAAACAGGGTATGATCCTAAATAGACAAGTTATGACATATAATGAATTTGAACTTTAAAACTAAGCTAAAACAAGGTAAACGGATGTGATCTAGGAAATCCTGGATGCGACTCAGAAATTCAGGAAAGCAGGATGTGATCCCAGAAAAATGGGATGCGACGTGGGTTTAGCAGGGTACGATCTGAAATCCCGAATGCGACCCACAATTGAATAGGCTATAAAAGTTGTAAAAATGCATAAAATTCAAATTTGAAAAATTCACATGGTAGTTTTTTGAGTACTTACCAGAGGTGCGTAATCGGCCGGGTGCTGATGACGATGACTGAGCTCAAAATGATGTTTTCTGACTGGGACCACCATCTTCTCTGTAGAGCTCTCAGATTTACTATGGATAAAAGTGAAAATGAATAGTAAAAAGGTAAATTTTGAGATATATATTGGTCTTTTGAGCTATTTAGGAGTTCCAAAACTCCTCCCTGGCAACTCAAAATCCATTAATGTTCTCTTTTTGATCAATCAGGAACCAAATCGAAGGTGTCTAAGGTTTTTTATGTAGCGCTGTAACATTTTTTATGACAACTCCTAAAAATCTAGAATTGCTCCATTTGTTCTGAAAATCCGTCAAATTGCACATTTCATCATAAATCTTGGTCCGACATCATTTTATCCATCTCACCACTCACATTTTTATGTAATTAACTTGGTTCTCATGTGTTTATTCTTAAACACACCACCTTTTTCCACTTCTTCTACTCCATTCTTTCTCATCCTACCTGTCCCATGCAAGTGATACATTATTTCAATAGAGGGATTTCATTTCTTTCCTTCAATTTCATTCCTGAGGGGGCATGCTCATACTATCATCAATCAAATTCTTGCTCAAAACAACATAAAAAATGACTTCATTATCAAACAACTAGGGGCATGACAGTTTCCTTGACTAAGTCGAAACTATTGGATAAAAAGATTTGGTTCTCATAAGCTGGATATCTTGTGTTTCCTCATTTTAAAAGATTCTTATTAAGCTCCTGGCAACTTCTTACTGACTTTTAGATGACAACCAAGTTTAGAATCAGTACTATCAATTTTTGGACGACAACCAAGTTCAGAATTGGTATCATTAAGATCTTTTATTAACCTTTGTACGACAGCCAAGTTCAAAGTCAATTCTATCAGTTTAGTTCAATTAAGTACGAGTCTAATCTCATCAGACATTTTGTTCGATCATGAGCGAAATTCTCAATCTTCCTGAAGTCAAAATAAAAAACTTTCTTTGAATCAATGCACTGCTCGCACATCTATTCAAAGAGGGGGCAAATGTAACCACCTGGATTTGGTCTTCTCTGACCATAGACCCTATTTTCCCTAAGTGTGATCATACCCCCAATTATGTTCAAATGACCCTGTTACTGCTTGGCATAATTCTTTTAAAAATCAATTTAATCTCCTAAGATGATCAAATCACTAAATTAATAACTTCTAGCCAAATCAAATAATCAATCAAAAACATGGCTAAAATTATTAATTTACTAGGAATTAAAAAAGCCCTAAATCAATTGCTCACTTGCAAAAGGAACCCATTCCCGTAGTCTAATTAATTTAATTAAATTGGCTATAGTCCTCTTAATTATTAAAAAGCAATTAAAAGATTAAATAATTAATATTCCTATTTTTGAATGAATTAAATAAATTTTATTCATTTAATTAATATTTCTCTAAACCCCAACCTAACCCACTTCAACCACTTTGACTCTGGTTTTGAACCTATCCCGACCCATTCACCCTTGCTAAATCTAATTCTAATCCTAATTCTATCCAAACCCACCTCCTAATGTTGTCACATTCCATTAAGGAGTGATTAAGAACTCAACCCACTTGAGAAAGTCAACTTTCTCAAGCTTGACTTCCCCTAAGGACCAACTTGTCAAGTATGGCCTTACACCCTTCCCATGCCTCATAAATGGTTTCATTAATGTCTCATTAATGAAGATTCTTTTATGCCCATCCCTCATTAATGCCTTTGGCATTTATTTCTCTTACACCTCATTAATGAGTTTTTCAACTCCATTAATGAACCTTGTCCCCCTCTCTCTCCTCATTTATTCTATAAATAGAAGGGGTTTTTGAGCACAAAGGAGCCCATAATTTAGATTGAAAATACATTGTTATGCTGTTAAGATTTAGATAGTTTTATTTTTACTTCATAGTTTCATTATCATGCATAGTTATAATGTTCATTTGTAGAGATAATATGCATGCTTAATGATTAAATAGTTTGTTTTTAACTCAAATCTTTCATGTTAAGTCGTATATGTCAGTGATAGTAGCATAATCTGAGGGTTGCTATGTTGCTTATCATATTATTCTTAGTTAGAAAGCACTAGATCGATTTTAGTGCTTTATATGCTCATCTAACTATATTTTCCACTAACGCAATGACCTATTAAAGTGTTGTGTCGTAGGTAACAGGTGCACTATTTCACACACACACAAGTCAATCTCAATCAAATGGTTGTCATATTTCCGCAAACTTAAAGATGTGCAAGATCTATCTCTTTAGGCAATGCGACTGGGTGACGCATGTCTCTGGTGGGCCCGATGCAGCGTTAATAGAGTTAATACAGGCGTTGCAAGTTATTTTTGATCTAACAACTATCATATTCCCTCAAGCCAAATATGCAGTTAATCTATCATCCAAGGGAACACGACAAGCCACCATGTGTCTTCACCGGGAGTTGGGAGATGTAGTTAGTAAATGGGATAGTTAAGTAATCTGCGGGTAGGTTAACTTCAATTAGATGATGGTCATGTTGCCTTAGGTTAAACATGATGTTGGTCTATCTATCAAGGCAATGCAATGGTCCACCACATGTCTTCTACTAATGGTGATTATTATTAACAAATGTTAGCCGTAGGATGCAACGGTAAGTGTTGAGATCAATGGTTAGGGTTTAAAATGATAAAGTAAAATTGTCTGAGCCACTGGGTCATGAATTTTCAAATGCAGCGGAAGTAATGGAAAGGCATGTGGGTGTCGCAACAAGAAGTAAATGCTAAAGCCTAGTTGAGATAGTGTATAAGTCTGCTGTCAAATCTAAAAAGGGCAAAATTAACGAAGTATTTTGAAGCGGAGCTGAGTGCTGGAAATTTGCTATCTGTGTTCACAAATTGCAGAACGGGTAATATTCTTATAAAAATATATTCCTAAGCACCTATGAATTAAATCAACATTAGGTTTGGTGTGTAAATTGATTGCCTGCATATGAATTTGTTATCTATCTGTTTAGAAACCCTAGTTTTAAAAATGCCACCCAAAAGAGAGATTTAAGGAGAGATCGATTACCTAAAAAGAAATGTATATGAAGATATGCTGCAACAATTAGATGAATCAACTAATGATGCTTCAAAGGTTAAAGAATTGGTGCCGAAGTCACTTCAATTAAAAATAGGAGAGGGTTTATGTGACAGGGGAAGTTGGGCATGAGATGCCAAGACTAGTGTAGCTGGTTGTAATAAAAATAGCATGTTTATAGTAATAAAATATAAAATACAGTATTAAAAATATACTATAAATTAAAAAACAATTTCAAATTTAATTAAATGATGTCATTAGAAAAATATGATTAAAATAAAATTAACACAAAAAAATATAGAAACTGTACACATTGAACCTTTTCAAATTAGCCTTTAGTTACAAAAATGCCTCCGCTCCAGATAGCAATATATGGCATTTTGATGTGGGAAAATTAATGGTCCCTGGTGTTTTCATGGACACAGATATAATAGTTCAAATTGCAAATAAGTATGGTAGTACTTCTAGGGTTGTATGGGACATTAATGATAGAGCATTGGTGAGCATTAAAGCTGAAGAGATAAGAGAAGTGTTCAATTTGAATGATCCTTCTGCCCAGATGGATGATATTGATATTGACCTTTTAAAACAAGTGTATGGAGCTCAGAGAGATTACCTCAAAGTGGTCAATTGAAGGAATATTTTAGCAAAATATGAGGTCTTATTATAGTAGGCCCCAACACACTTGAACCCTTCAAATTGGATTATTTTTACTTCAAGAGAAAAAATAATGTATAGTGCCATGTGTTACATTTTTGGAGAGGATGAAGAAATAGTAATGCCCATTCATTACATGTTTATGATGGTGCAAATCCTACACTCCCATTTGGCCATTATTTTTGACTTTGCCACCCATCATGCTGAATAGATTCATTAGGGTTTGATAGGGATAAAAAATGCCAAGGTAACTAGACCCTTTGGATGGTATTCTATGCTCATGCACATGATCTTATTCAAGAATGCTGACTATTTTGGAGAGGAGATGGAATTAATGAGATTCAAGGATGATGAAGAGATGCCAATTCAATTATGGAATGCAGACATGTCATGGGATAGAAAGGAGGCCAACTAAATCACCTTTGATAGATACTTTGCCTCCAGGCTTAGAGCCTTGTTGTTCACAGAGAACCCTAGGATCCCTAAAGGTTTATTGAGTTTATTGAGAAAAAAGGATTTTGCTCCATCTTTAAAAATAACACAGAATTGGGGTGATATTATCTTATACCCTATATCAACAATATTTAAAGTGTATGGTTTTAGAGGAGTGCCAAATATACTGCCTTATCAGGTGCCTCTCAAAATAGGAATTGCAGAGATACTCCAAATTGGGGGCTTACAAGATGATGCACTAACATGAAAAGGAAGGGGCATCATTTTCCCAACCATCACAATTGTGCATCAATTTGTTATTACAAAAGGGGGATGGACACAGTTGCACAAATACTTTGAACCTTATCATATGACAATATCAGTATAGAGGTGTGATGATAATGAAGCTTTTATTAGTGATATGTTCAAGAAGAGAACGAAATGTTTGACTTTAGATCATCAGTTCAACTTTCCAGAAGACATTATCAGAAATGAGTTCAATCTGCAAGAGCAGGAAATTAAGAAGGAGAAATGGCTGGTTTATAAAAAGACTCTGAACTTTGTCCAACACTTTGATAAAGGATATGACCCCTTGAAGGAATTCAATCCTTGGGCTTAAAAAATTGACACATTGATGACAATGTTTGAGGACATTATGTAGGCTCTAAATCAAAAGAAGGAAAAGATTATGGAAGGAGAGCTAGAAAAGGCAAAGGCAAGTTTGAGTAGGATCATCCCTACTAGAGGTGTTCCACTAGATAGATATAGTTTACAATAGAAGAAATGATATAGTTTGCTAATGCCAAGAACAAAGACAACTTCTATTTAAAAAGGAAAAAAACCACTAGAATTAGATGTCCAATCATTTCCATCTCCCAAAAGGAAAAGGAGGGAAGAAGAACAACAACAAGAAAATATTTACTCCCCTTCCGAATCTCCCCTGCGCATGGATGAGCAAGCAATTGCTAAACAATTGGTGCAAATGGGAAATACAGGGCATATTTGTAGAAACTGATGAAAGATCAGATTCACAGAACCCGAATACACCTGCATGCAAATAACCTAATACAAAGATGAAGAACGAAAAGGAAAAAGAAGAACTCAGATGTTTACTCAAAATGTGTGAGCAAAATTATCAACTGAATTAATGAAAGACAAATACAAAGTTCAACCTTATAAAGGTGAACAAACCCTAAAACTAAAAGCTAGGTTGTGCATTATTAATTAATAACTAATTAATGATGCACCTAAGAGAAAGCATAAGCTAAAAGAGTAATAATACTCTAACACCCCCCCT
>MU224604.1:154982-170298 GCA_018584345.1 Thuja plicata
AGTTCGACCTTATAAAGGTGAACAAACCCTAAAACTAAAAGCTAGGTTGCGCATTATTAATTAATAACTAATTAATGATGCACCTAAGAGAAAGCATAAGCTAAAAGAGTAATAATACTCTAACAATATTTATGTCACACCTTAGGAAATGCAAGAAGGGATTCTAGAGGCTCCCAAACATGCAGAGATGGATCTGACAGTTGTTGAGTTTGCTAGAAAGGAGTTAGATCCCATCACTAAGCAAGCTAGTGATGAATTTTTGTTAGATGATAAGTTTATTAAGGCAAGAGGATTTATTCAATTTCTTTGGAGAATTCATATTAATGAATTCAAGGAAACATGTCAGTAGAGGAAAAAGGATCAGCCTGACAAGGATAGAGATGATATTGAAAAGAAGGTAAAGTAGGAAATGATATCTAAATTTGATAAGATTACTCTTGAAGAAGGTCGTGAATTAGTCAGGAAAGAAGGTGTCCTAATTCTCCTTGAATGGGATATTGCTGATGCAATAGTCTTTGATGTCATTAGAAAGGAAACTAAACCATTTCATACTAGTGAAGTGTCCACAAGTGTAAAATTCAGTGAAGACCATGCATCATTAGTGATGTGGTCAATGAAGAAAAGGGACAATAAGAAGATTGATGGGCATGATCCAGCTGAACATTCTGGCAGTTTAGTAGTAAGAAGAGTTGTAGAAACTTTAGGGGTCGAGGCTGGTAGCCTTACATTAGAATCTCAAAAATTTAGTATGAAGGTGGCAGAAAAAAAGAAGAAGAGATTCAAGATCTAAGAGCAAAATTTGAGATAGTTCTGAAGGCTTATAATGATGAAAGGATAAAATGCATTGAAAAGGATAATAAAATTGCTATCCTAGAAGGTAAATAAACAACTCAATTTTCTCCTCAAAGGATGATAACACAAGATCCACATCAGCCTTCTTCATCCGGTCCAATTGTAACTTATCATCCTTCTCCTATGCCATCAAGTCCTACTACAAAAGCAGACTTGGAATTATAGAGAGAAAGATTAGTTGCTGAGAGGACTAAATTAGAGAAATCAAGGAAGAAGTGGGATGAATATTGTGCAACATTTAAAGAAGCAAAGGCATGGATACAACAAAGGTATGTTGATAAGATACATGCTACACTCATGCAATGTACTCAAGATTTAAGTCTTGCTTCCATTTAATTGCAAGGAAAGAAAATAATTACAATAATGGATGAGTTCAATATAGATAAGGACAGATGGGACCCAATCATGGATAGATGGAAGGGAAAGAGGGAAAATTGAAGTTTTTCTATTCTACATCCAAAGAGGAGAACAATGTTGATATTGTACTAACCAACACTTATAAATGTTTTAAATTGCTAATGGACTTAGACATAAGGAGGAACATCATCTTAAGAAAGGTAGAGACTTTGAGAAGGGAATATTCAAAAGATCGTTATGAAATGTTTCCTAATCTTTTCAAGAAGAGTGGTGAGATAAAGAAAGAAGCCTTGTGGATGAGAAATATGAATGAGGTGTTAGCAAAAAGGACCAACAATGTTATCACTTTGGAAAGCACGCTCTTGTTTGCCCAAACTGTTGAAATCATTAGCAAGGCCAGGTCATTTTTGAATTTTGGAAAGAGGAAGTTGAGAAGGAAAGTGTCAGTTGGAGTGAGATCAATAGAAAAAATAATGAATTCATCAGTTTCTCTTAGCCCAGTGATGAGTTGTACACCTCCTTGAAGGAAATATATAATGTAGTTGATCAAGGAGAAGGTGGTGATGTATAAAAGACAAAAAATGGCAATGATTCCTAAAATTTTGGATAAGACAAGAAAATGCAGAAGATCATACATAATATCAAGGACAAGAAACTCCAGGTGGCTACTCCTGAACAAGTTTAGAGCAAGTGCAGTAACCATGCGGTCAGAAGACAAAAGACTTGAGATTTTTTTATAACAAAGTGGTTACCACTCTACTTTTTATTTTGTCTTTTGCATGAGTCATATGTTTTATCTTATAGCTTAGTCATCTGAAGCTTGTTGCATCCTTAATTTTAAAGGATTCCAAGATGACTAATGTGGAATATATATAGAAAATGGTAAGACATTGTAAAGGAGGGTGAATTTATAACTACGAGGTAGACTTCAAACTTTGTTTTGGTTTCCAAGTTTTGTCTCTCTTGAATGTATTGAAGCAGAGAATATTAATAAAATATAGTGGAATCACTTGTTTCAGATCTATGATGTCTTTCTGTACTCATTTTTATGCTCTTGTGTGTTTAATTTGTAAGGCATCTCAAACATGTTGGTTATGAGGTAACTGTGTGACTATTTATAGGTTTCCTTCAAGGAAGGAGTTAATCTTGTGAGTAGTTCTAGAGGGCTAGATATTAGTATGAGAATTTGATACATGGATGTAAAAATGGGAGGGTATTTTTTAAGGCACTCTATCTAGGGTTTCATTTGTGTTCCTATTAACTTGTTTTCTGTGGATTTATGCCTCATTTGACTCTTTACCCAGGATTAGGCACTGGTCTAAGTTTTGATAAGTAGTTTTCATCATCAATCATAAATCAAATTAATCTTTACTTTTTTGTCATTGACAACTTTCATGTTTTTTAGTTGTATTCAAAGGATACAATTCATTTTGTTGATTCCTTGAAGAGAGAATCATCAGGTTAGCCTTTCTGAGTCATATAATTTAAAAATAAGAAGGATGAATATCCTTATTACACTTATAGTAGCTCTTGTTAAGTTCATGGCTTGTCTTACTAGGCTTTGTATAAGATTGGTAATATCCATTTGAAAGGTGTGTTGTCAACTGTTGTAGCACAAGATAAGAATGAATCAGTTTATCCACTTTTAGATTTACCAAGAATTAGTAATCTTTGAAAGGTACACCTGTCTAAGTTTGTGGAACTCAAAGTGAAGAATGAATCATATCCTTGTTAATTAGCCTTTTCCCTGCATGAATAAAGAATTGGGAATCTGAGGGTCAAGCTTGATAAGCTATATAGAGATTCTACATGAAAAAGTGCTAAAAAATTGGCGACTCTACTGGGGAAACATTTAATATTATAGAGCTATGTTTATCAAAGAATTAGTTCTGGTGATACTAAGAATAAGTCTATTTTTTATCATTATTATAAGAGTGATTTTATTTTGTTTATTTGTCACTGTACACAGCCTGAAGGTCCTGATCCTAAAAATGATACAAATATTATTTCACATCGATTGAGTAGTGACTCTAAATTCTTTGATTTTCTCTAGTATGTGTTTTTGAAGAAACTTTCACAAGATAAAGTGGATCTATGGTGATATAGACAACAAAGGATAGTGCTATTTTAACTACAAACTTGGTCAAGGTGAGACACTATTATGAAGCCTTGCATTTAGTTATCATTTAGACTTATTATTGCAAAAGAAAGTCTAAGTTGAGACAAGTTTCTCAGCTATTTTATATATACATCTGTCCTCTGTAAAGAGGTGGAGGCTCTAATCTCTGTGCACTCTGTTTTTTCATAATAAATGATTTAAAATTTCTTTTCTAATTTGAAAATGAGTCGGCAAAGAAATACCAGGTCCTACTTCAAGGTTAATCCTGAGAAGGATATTGGAGAGGAACTCCACACCTGGAAGGAGGCAGTGGTCTAAGAGAAGTGGATCAAATAATAACTCTCCAAATAATTCTAAGGGGAGAATGGAAACCCTTGTTCCAAAGAGAATGTCATCTTCATCTGAAAGTATAGAACCTTTAGAGCCAGTTGGCTCTCATAGAGCTGACATAAATTTTGATTCTTTCAAAGAGGGGGAAATTACAGATGCGGGATTCTTCCCTACAGAGGAAACACTAGAACAACTAGGAGAGACATCTGCTGTTGAAACAACATCCTATGATTTTGATAAATTAAGAGAGGAGGTCATGGCTTTGAGAAGGAAAAAGCGTGAACAATAAGCAAAAATAGAAGATGTAGAGAAAAAACGTGAACAAGAGCTCTATGAATTGTTAACCGAGAGAGAAGAGCTCTTGGTAGAAACAAGAAGAAATGAGCTTAAGACTAAAAGTATAAATGAAAAGGTTAAAGGTATATACACAGATCTATTTGGTGACTTTGAAGCTTTGAGGAAACAAGCTGCTAGTAAGAAGGAAAATATTAGCAAAGATGAGTTTGAGGGAGAAGGGCCTTTCATTAGACAATTGCACCCATATGAGATTGAGCTGAATGCAAAGCTCACAAGAAATGAAAAAAATGTTTCAGACAAAGGTAAACAGAAGGCTGTGGGCATAAGTGTCAATGAGCCTAATCATAATAAGACTACCCTCACAGGAATGACTCCAATTAATTTAGAAATTGAACAAGCCAAAAAGGTCAAAGAAGATCTAGCCAACAACTAGAGAAAATGGAATTAGAAGCTGCAACAACTAACATGAAAATGAGGATTGCCTTTTTGCATGTCAATACCAATACAACTGCAAGCATTTTTATGCTTGTTAACACTGGGACACAACAAAAAAATCAGGGTGGTACTAGCCCAAGTACTCAAACTTCTGGTCCAAATACAGGCGTAAAACCTGCTGGTTTTGGTCCAAATACTCAAAGCTCTGGTATAAAGTAAAATGTTCCCCCACCTACTCAAAATCAAGGAAGAGAAACAGATCCAAATGCAAAAAACACTCTGGTAAACTTTCAAAGGAGACCTATTCATCTTGACAAATATCAACACATATTCTTTGATGGCATTTCGGGTCATCCAAATGTGATCCCCAATGAGGTAAGAGACAAAATCCCTAGGTTCACAGGGAATAATGTCATAACTTGTGAAGAACATCTAAAAGCTTTTACAAAAAAGATAACTGATTTTGAAATAGAAAATGAAGATGTCATAATGAAACTTTTTGTTCAATCTTTAGTTGAAGATGCTAAAGATTGGTTTATAAATCTACCAAATAATAGCATTGCATCATGGGAAGAATTTCTAAAGGCCTTTATGGAACAATACAAGGAACATGTGAACTCTGGATAAATGTTGAATGAATTTAACAACATCAAGAAGTTCCCAAATGAGGGCATGACAGACTTTAATAATAGGTTTCAAAATGCCATGAATAAACTTTTTCAAGAACTAAGGTTAGACAAGGAAGTATGTCTGACCACTTATTTTAATGGTGTTGATGATAAGATGTCCTACTTTCTTAGGGATAAGAACCCAACAACCCTAAGAGAAGCCTGCAAAGTTTCTATTGACATTGAGAGCAATAGAAGAGCATCAGGAAAGCTCGGGAAGAGGGATGATAATAAACTTTGGAAAGAAAATGGACAAGCAAGCAAACTTGTCAAGGAAGATGACATGGTTGACAAATTAGTGAGTGCAATAAAATATATCATTGCCAAAATGGATAAAAATGACAAGGGTTACCATGATAATAAGTACCAAAACCAAAGGTTTGATAAATAGCCTAATTTAAGGGATTATCCATACAAAACAATTTGGAATAATGAAAAGCCTATCCCTGAGGAACAAAATAACCAAAAAGCTAAAGAAACCTCTGATCCTTTGAAAAGGAATAACACTAATTATGTAGAAAACACTCCTTGGTGCACTCCTTGCAACATGCCACATTCTTCCTACCAATGTGTTGTAGCTCAAACCCTAGTAGATCAAATGGGGGAGAGAAATGAACAGACTGATTCAGGAGAAGAAGGTCATGATGTTCATATGTTTACTATGAGAAGACCTTATCCATGGTCTTCAAATAAAGATGAGCCTCAAGTTAATACTCCTGCTACAAGAGGGAAATATTTAGAGAATCAGAAATCCTTAGTTTTTGATTCAAGTAATGAGGCTGATACCTTCCCACAAATGACTGTGAATGCAGTAGAGGATGATAAGGCACATTCCCATTTCAAATTACCAACTAATGAGGAGAAAAGATCCTTGAATATTGCAATAATAAATCAAGCCAAGGATGCTTATAATTTGAGAAATAGAAGAGTGGAGCATAATCAAGGAAAGTCTTCTCCTACATACATCAAAAAAGATTCCCTTAAACTTACTGTAAATATTCGTGCTAAAGAAAGTCAAGAAGACAAATTAGCAGAATTTTCCCCAGCTTCTAAGGAAAAAGAGGAAACCAGAACTAAGGAACAAGTGGTTGCTAATAATTCCAAGAGAGGGAAAAAGATAGGTGATATCTCTTCTGAGTTACCCATATTTGACATGAAACATGCTCTTACTCAAATGAAAGTTTCAGTCCCACTGGTGGAGATGCTGAAAGTAAAAGAGCATAAAGAAGCTACACTTTCTCTATTGAGAGAAATAAATGGTATTCTTATTTCAAACCAAGAAGAAGAGTCCTTGACATTGAATAATGATAAAAGGGAAGTTCCATCAACTAATGAAAAAGAAAAACATATAAAAGGATTAGAGAAGGGTAAGGAAATTTTTGATATTTGCATTGGAAATGTTATTACTCAAGAACCATTGTCAGTTGATCCCTTTTATGTGACCTTGATGATAAATCACTTACTAGTCAAGAATTTCACGATAGACTCTGGTGTTGCAGCCAATGTAATGTCATCATGTCATGAAGGAATTAGGCCTTCAAGTAACTACTCCTGCTAGAAGTTGTTACACATTGGACAACAGAGAGGTTCTTGTGATAGGAACTCTAAAATATATTGAGGTCAAAATAGCTACATTCCCTAAAGCTACTTATAGAATGGATATAGTTGTTGTAGATACAAAACCCCATTATGGTATGCTTCTGTCAAGGTAATGAGCAGCAATAATAGGTGGAAATTACAGTTAGATCTATCTTATGCAACAATCCCTGTAAATGGTACTGGGGTGAAGTTGTATAGAGAGCCTTGTTCATCTGTTATGGTGGAGGTGGTTATGCCTGCCCAATTAAATTTTTGTGTAGACATTGATATGGAAAGCTTTGTTGTTGAGGAAATTAGGCCACAAATGAGAAACACTGACCCAATTGTTGATGAATTATTGTTGCAACAAGATGGATTGTGGCAGATGTATTTTGATGGAGGGTTCTCAAAAGAAGGATCAAGAGATGGTGTGTTGTTCATATACCAATTAGGTATTACATTTAAATACTCTTTTTTGTTAGCCTTTCATTGCACCAACAATACAGCTAAGTATGATGCATTGATATTGGGAATAGATATTGCCATTAAACATGGAATTAGCCTTTCATTGCACCAACAATACACCTGAGTATGGGGCATTGATATTGGGAATAGATATTTCCATTAAACATGGAATTAAGTGTTTGAAAATTCATGGATATTCCCAACTGATCATAGCTCAAATCAGGTCACAGTATGATGCTAAAGATGTTAGGCTAAAATTGTATAAGTATGCAGTCTTGGAAAGGCTAGAATTCTTTGATTCTTTTAACATTCTTTGGGTAGAAAGATCAAATAACATAATTGTATATTTTCTTGCTAATGTTGCTCTGAAGAATAATGATGTTACTCTAGCTGGCATATCTATGATAGAAGTAAAAAATAGACCCGCAGTCCCTGATAATGTTCATAATTGGCAAGTCTTTGAGGATGATGATGACATCCTTAGGTTTATTCAATGTATAGATCGGTATGATGGCCATGATAATTATACGTCTCAGACATCCAATGCTAAAATGGAAGATTTGGAAGGGATAAATCTGGGGTTTGAGACATCTCCTTAGTTGGTTTATATTGGTAAAAGTTTGAATAAAAATATGAGATTAAATCTGATAAGGTTACTAAAGAAATACAATAATGTCTTTTCCTTGTCTTATGAAGACCTAAAATCTTATAGAGAAGACCTCTTCCAACATGATATCCCCTTGAAAGAGGGTGTTAAACCATTTAGACAAAAGAAGAGGCCCATCAATCCACTGTTGGCCACTAAAATGCAAGCAAAATTGATGAAGCTGAGAGATGCAGACATTATTGAACCAATAAGACATTCATCATGGGTTTCAAATTTGGTCCCAGTAAGGAAAAAGAATGGGGACATCAGATTATGTGTAGAATTTAGAAATTTAAATGTAGCTTCACTAAAAGACAATTATGGGTTACCTAATATGGAAGCTATGCTGCAAAAAGTAACTAGATGTGATTTACTCTCAATGATGGATGGGTTCTCAGATTACAACCAAGTGTTGGTAAGAGAATCTAAACAATTTAAGATTGCTTTCACTACCCCTTTGGGGAACATATGTCTATGCCCACATGCCCTTTGGTTTGAAAAATGGAGGGGTAACTTTCTAGAGAGAAATGTATGTGGCTTTTAAAGATCTCATAAATGTTCTTATGGTAGTTTATTAGGATGATTTGACTGCTTTTTCAAAAAGAGCTGAAGACCACTGCAACCATCTGGAAAAGGTGTTTATTAAAGCTATAGAATATGGAGTTTCATTAAACCCAAAGAAGTGTCAGTTTGCTGTCATAGAAGGAAAGCCTTTAGGGCATATAATATCAAAGGAAGGGGTAAGAATAGACCCAGAAAGGGTAGAAGCCATCTAGAAGGTGCATGCTCCTAATAGTCTAGAAGGAGTGCAGTCTTTTCTAGGACATATTGATTTTTTCAAAAGGTTCATTGCCAATTTTTCTGAGTTGGTCAAGCCCATAGTCAAATTTTTAAAGAAGAATGTGCAATTTGAATGAAGCCAAGAGACATAGTTGGAATTTGAAAAATTAAACAATCCATTCAAGAAGCTCTTGTCCTAATATCCCCTGACTATACTAAGCCTTTCTCCCTGTTTACATTTGCATCTTTTCAAGAATGCTAACTATTTTGGAGAGGAGATGGAATTAATGAGATTCAAGGATGATGAAGAGATGCCAATTCAATTATGGAATGTAAACATGTCATGGGATAGAAAGGAGGCTAGATACATCACCTTTGATAGATACTTTACCTCCAGGATCAGAGACTTGTTGTTCACAGAGAACCCTAGGATCCCTAAAGGTTTATTGAGTCTATTGAGACTAAAGGAGTTTGCTCCATCTTTACAAATAACACATAATTGGGGTGACATTATATTATACCATGTATCAACAGTATTCAAAGTGTATGGTTTTAGAGGAGTGCCAAATATTCTGCCTTATCAGGTGCCTCTCAAAATCATAATTTTAGAGATACTCAGACAAATTGGGGGCTTACAAGATGATGCACTAACATGAAAAGGAAGGGGTACCATTTTCCCAACCACCACAATTGTGCATCAATTTGTTATTAAAAAAGGGGGATGGACATAGTTGCACAAATAATTTGAACCTTATCATATGACACCATTAGTATGGAGGTGTGCTGATAATGAAGCTTTTATTAGTGATATGTTCAAGAAGAGAAAAAAATGTTTGACTTTACATCATTAGTTCACATTATCAGAAATGAGTTCAATCTGCAAGAGCAGTAAATTAAGGAGAAATGGCTAGTTTATAAAAAGACTCTAGACTTTGTCCAACACTTTGATAAAGGATATGACCCCTTGAAGGAATTCAATCCTTAGGCCTGAAAAATTGACACATTGATGACAATGTTTGAGGAAATTATGCCGGCTCTAAATCAAAAGAAGGAAAAGGTTATGGAAGCAGAGCCAGAAAAGGCCAAGGCAATTTTGAGTAGGATCATCCTTGCTAGAGGCATTCCACTAGGCAGATATGTTTTACAACAAAAGAAAGGATATAGTTTGGTAATGCCAAGAATAGAGACAACCCCTATTTCAAAAGGAAAAAGACCACTGGAATTAGATGTCCAATCATTGCCATCTCCCAAAAGGCAAAGGAGGGAAGAAGAAGAACAACAAGAAAATATTTTCCCCTTCCCAATCTCCCCTGCACATGGATGAGCAAGAAATTTTTGAACAATTGGTGCAAATGGGAAATACAAGGCATATTTATGTCACACCTCAGGAAATGCAAGAAGGGATGCCAGAGGCTCCCAAACATGCAGAAATGGATCTGATAGTGGATAAGTTTGCTGGAAAGGAGTTAGATCCCATCACTAAGCAAGCTAGTGATGATTTTTTATCAGATGATAAGTTTATTAAGGCAAGAGCATTTATTCCATTTCTATAGAGAATTCATATTAATGAATTCAAGGAAACATGTCAGCAGAGGAAAAAGGACCAGCATGACAAGGATAGAGATGATATTGAAAAGGAGGTAAAGTAGGAAATGATATCTAAATTTGATAAGATTACTCCTAAAGAAGGCCATGAATTGGTCAGGAAAGAAGGAGTCCTAATTCTCCCTGAATGGGATATTGCTGATGCAATAGTCCTTGATGCCATTAGGAAGGAAACTAAATGATTGCATACTAGTGGAGTGTCCACAGGTGTAAAATTCAGTGAAGACCATGCATCATTAGTGATTTGGTCAATCAAGAAAAGGGACAATAAGAAGACTGATGGGCACGATCCAGCTAAACATTCTGGTAGCTTAGTAGTAAGAAGAGTTGTAGATACTTTAGGGATTGAGGCTGCTAGCCTTACATTAGAAGCTACAAAATTCAGTATGAAGGTGGCAGAGAAAAAAGAAGAAGAGATTCAAGATCTAAGAGAAAAATTTGAGACAGTTCTGAAGGCTTATAATGATGAAATGATAAATCCATTGAAAACGATAATAAAATTGCTATCCTGGAAGGTAAAAAAATGACTCAATTTTCTCCTCAAAGGATGGTAACACAAGATCCACATCAGCCTTCTTCATCCAATCCAATTGTAACTTATCCTCCTTCTCCTATGCCATCAAGTCCTACTACACAAGCAAACTTGGAATTAGAGAGAGAAAGATTAGTTGCTGAGAGGACTAAATTAGAGCAATCAAGGAAGAAGTGGGATGAAGATTGAGAAATATTTAAAGAAGCAAAGGCATGGATATAGAAAAGTTATGCTGATAAGATACATGCTACTCTCATGCAATGTACTCAAGATTTAAGTCTTGCTTCCATTTACTTGCAAGGAAAGAAAATCATTAGCATAATGGATGAGTTCAATATAGATAAGGACAAATGGGACCCAATCATGGATAGATAGAAGGGAAAGAGGGAAAATTGAATCTTTTCTATTCTATGTTCAAAGAGGAGAACAATGTTAACATTGTACTAACCAGCACTTATAAATGTTTTAAATTTCTAATGGACTTAGACATAAGGAGGAGCATCATTTTAAGAAAGGTAGAGACTTTGAGAAGGGAATATTCAAAAGATCATTATGAATTTTTTCCTAATATTTTTAAGAAGAGTGGTGAGATAAAGAAAGAATCCTTGTGGATGAGACAAATTAATGAGTCATTAGCAACAAGGACCAACAATGTTATAACTTTGGAAAGAACACTCTTGTTTTCCCAAACTGTTGAAATCATTAGCAATGCCAGGTCATTTTTTGAATTCTAGAAAGACGAAGTTGAGAAGGCAAGTGTCAATTGGAGTGATATCAACAGAAAAAAGAATGAAGTCATCAATTTCTCTTGGCCAAGTGATGAGGTGTACGCCTCCTAGAAGGACAAATATAATGTAGTTGATCAAGGATAAGGTGGTGATGTATAAAAGACAAAAAATGGAAATGATTCTTAACATTTTGGATAAAAAAAGAAAAGATAGAAGATCATACATAAGATCAAGGACAATAAGCTCCAGGTGGCTACTTCCGAACAAGTTTAGAGCAAGTGCAATAACCAGGTAGTTAGAAGACAAAGGACTTGAAAAATATTATAACAAAATGGTTATGACTCTACTTGTTATTTTGTCTTTTGCATGAGTCATATGTTTTGTCTTATAGCTTAGTCATTTGAAGCTTGTTGCATCCTTGATTTTTAAGGATTCCAAGATGACTAATGCAGACTATATATAGAAAATGGTAAGACATTGTAAAGGATGGTGAATTTATAACTGCGAGGTAGACTTCAAAATTTGTTTTGGTTTCCAAGTATTGTCTATCTTGAATGTATTGAAGCAGAAAATATTAATAAAATATAGTGGAATCACTTGTTTCATATCTATGATGTCTTCTTGTACTCATGTTTATGCTCTTGTGTGTTTAATTTGTAAGGCATCTCAAACATGCTGGTTATAAGGTTACTGTGTGACTATTTATAGGTTTCCTTCAAGGAAGGAGTTAATCTTGTGAGTAGTTCTAGAGGGCTGGATATTAGTATGAGAATTTGATACATGGATGTGAAAATTGGAGGGTAGTTTGTAAGGTATTCTATCTAGGGTTTCATTTGTGTTCCAATTAACTTTTTTTATGTGGATTTATGCCTCATTTGACTCTTTACCCAGGATTAGGCACTGGTCTAAGTTATGATAAGTAGTTTTCATCATCAATCATAAGTAAAATTAATCTTTACTTTTCTGTTATTAAGAAATTTCATGTTTGTTAGTTGTATTCAAAGGATACAATTCATTTTGTTGATTCCTTGAAGAGAGAATCATCAGGTTAGCCTTCCTAGGTCATATACTTTAAAAAGAAGAAGGATGAATATCATTATTACACTAATAGTATCTCTTGTTAAGTTCATGGATTGGCTTACTAAGCTTTGCATAAGGTTGGTCATATTCATTTGAAAGGTGTGTTGTCAACTGTTGTAGCACAAGACAAGAATGAATTAGTTTATCCACTTTTAGAGTTACTAAGAATTAGTAATCTTTGAAAGGTACACTCACCTGAGTTTGTGGAACTCAAAGTGAAGAAGGAATCATATCCTTGTTAATTAGCCTTTTCCCTATATGAATAAAGAATTGGGAATCTGAGGATCAAGCTTGATAAGCTATATAGAGATTCTACATGAAAAAGTGCTAACACAAATTACCTACCCAATCAGCATTAGTATAAACCTACAAAGTAAAATCATCTGATTTTTCATACCACAATCTATATTATATTGTTCCTTTCAAATATCTGAAAATTCTTTTCACAACAGTAAACTGTGTCTCTTTAGGATTTTCTTGATATCTAGCCACAATTCCAATTGCATTGGTAATATTTGGTCTAGTGTGAGTTAGATATTACAGACCACCAATCATGAATCTATACTTAGTCTAAACAACACTTTGAGTCTCATCATTACTAGTTAGGTTGTGTCCATTCACCGTAGGTGTTCCAATAGGTTTACAATCTTCCATTCCAAACTTTTTCAACATTTCCTTAAGGTACCTGGTCTAAGATATAAAAATGCCATTCTTTCTCTGATTAATTTGCAAACCAAGAAAAACTTTCATTTCACCAATCATTGACATCTCAAATTCAAATTCCATTTCCTTAGAGAACTCCTTACTCATCATATCATTGCCTCCAAAAATGATATCATCAACTAAAAATTCTATAATCAAGACTCCATCTTCATAAGTTCTTAAGTATAAATTACTGTATGCATTACCTTTCCTTAAACCAAGATGAAGTAAGTACTTGTCCAGCCTTGCATACCATGCCCTTGGTGCTTGTTTTAGTCCATAGAGTGGTTTCTTCAACTTACAAACCATGTCTTCATCATCTGTCAAAGGAAAACCATCATGTTGCTCAATGTAAACTTCCTCTTCTAGATCACCATTCAAGAATGTTGACTTCACATCCATCTGATAAACTTTAAAGTCTTTATGTGCACCATAAGCAAGAAATAATATCACATCTTCCAATCTAGCAACATGAGCAAATGTTTCATCATAGTCTATACCTTCTTTTTGCGAGTAGCCTTTACATACAAGTCTAGCCTTGTTTCTTACCATTGTTCCACCTCATCCATTTTGTTTCTGAAAACCCATTTAGTGCCAATCACATTTTTGTTCTTAGGTCTTGGAACCAATTCCCAAGTATTATTTTTCTTTATCTGTTCAAGCTCTTCTTGCATAGATTTAGTCCAAGATTCATCTCTACATGCTTCATCAATAGTTTTCGGTTCAACTTGAGAAATTAAACAAATTTCATCTCTAACTCTAGATCTAGTCATCATGCCTTTACTTACATCACCAATCATTTGATCTTTAGGATGGTTCTTCTTCACATACATCAGAGTCTCTGGAGTCTTAGTAACCTCAATCAGTTCATCTGAAATCATCAAAGGTTCTTTAGGTTCAGCAGTAACCTCTTTCATCTTTGTATTCTGACCACAATCATATATTCTTTCCTGAATCTAAAACTTTTCATATATCCTCACATTGGTGCTTTCAATCAACTTTCTCAATCTCAAATTGTAACATTTATATGCTTTACTCTTAGTAGAATAACCAAGAAAAATTCCTTCATCACTTCTAGCATCAAACTTGCCTATCTCATCATCTCTCTTGATATAACAATTACTACCAAATATTCTAAAATATTTCATAGTAGGTGTATGATCAAACCATAATTCATAAGGAGTTTTACGTGTACCTTCTCTGATCTAAATTATGTTCAAGGTGTACATAGCAGTACTAACAACTTCTCTCTAATAAACATGTGATACATTTCCTTCCAGCAACATAGTCCTTGCAACATCTAATATAGTTTTGTTTCTTCGCTCTGCAATCCCATTCTGTTGTGGTGTCCTAGGTGCAGATGTATGTTTGAATATTCCATGCTCTTCACAGTATGAATTAAATAACTCTGATGTAAACTCACCACCTCTTTCTAATCTCAAACACTTTATCTTCAAACCAGATTCATTCTCAACTTTTGCTTTAAATAACTTGAACTTGTTAAATGCTTCAGATTTCTCTCTCAAATATGTAACCCAGATCATCCTAGAAAAGTCACCAACAAAGAGTATACAGTACCTTTCACCATAGTATGATCTTTCTCTTGTAGGACCACACAGATCTGTATGCACTAGATCCAACTTCCCTTTTGCTGAATAAGCTTTTCTTTTAAAAGTGCTTCTAGTCTGCTTCCCCATAACACATTCTCTACACATAGTGTTAGATGGCTTCAAAATCTTAGGTATATCTCTTACTGCATTTGTCATACTCGCCTTCAGAATGTTATCAAATTTAACATGACAAAATATTTTGTGCCATAACCAACTGTCATCAACCTTCACAATAAAACAAGAAGCTTTAGATGTGTTCAATTTAAATACATTACCTCTAGAATTAGTATCAAATGTGATCAAATCTTGTTAGAATTTGTAATCTTTCCTTGGTGTATTTATAAACCAAGGTTATACTATTAATATTTGTTGTAATCTATTAGGATATAAGCCAAGGTATCCTAGTATACTTCTTTTTTGTCTTCTTTCCACTACATTCTATTTCGTCCTCTAGTGGAATATGTGAGGACAAATATTTATTGTAATTTGTAAATTAGTTTATTCCTCCTTAAGAGGAATATCACACTTGGCC
>MU224604.1:221767-252757 GCA_018584345.1 Thuja plicata
CACTTGCAATTAACCCATTCCCCTAGCCTATTTAATTTAAATTAAAATGGCTATAGTTCTCTAATTATTAAAAAACAATTTCATTGTTTAAATAATTAATTCCTATGTTTTTAGATGAATTAAATAATTTTATTTCATTTATTAATATTCCCCTAAACTCCAACCTAACCTATCTCAACCACTTCTACCCTGGGTTCTAACCCTTCTCAACGCATTCACCCATGCTAATCTAATCCTAATCGTAAATTCTATTCTAACCCACCTCCTAATGTTGTCACATTCCATTAAGGAATACTTAGCAACTCCACCCACTTGAGAAAGTCCACTTTCTCAAGCTGGACTTTCTTAAAGTCCATATTCTCTTACATCCTCCCTTCCCTCTTTAAAGCCTTCATTAATGCCTTCATTAATAAATATGCCTTAAGCCCATGTCTCTCTCATGCCTTATTAATGCCTTGGGCATTAAAGGCTCTTACATATTGATTTATGAGCCTCCTTGTTCATAAATGAACTTTGTCCCCCCTCTCTCTCCCATTCTTCTATAAATAGAAGCCTATTTTGAGAGCAAATAAGCCTTCACCTTAGGATCAAATTACATTGTTATGCTGTTAGATTCACTCTAGACTCACATTTCATCCATTATCTCATGTTAGTTCTTTGTTTTTATTTCATGTTTTCAAGCTAGAATACTTGTTTTTCATGTCTTTTAGCTTGTTTTTAAATAAAAATCCTTCATGCTAGGTTGTATTCGTCACTGATTTGTAGCATATTCTAAGGGCTGATATGTTATTAATTACACTCCTAGTTAGTAGGCAATAGGTCGATATTAGTGGTTTCTAACGTTTTGACTAACCATTTGAGCTAATGCAATGACCTATTGAGTGTTTGTGTCATTTTCAACAGGTACCCATTTACACACACACACACACAAAAGACTCTAGCACAAATTTCTATTTTGGAGTTATTGAGACTTTCTCCCAATCACAAGGAGATCTTGGAAAAAGCTCTTATGGAAACTAATGTTCCTATAAAATTGGAGGAAGATAAGTTTAAAAACATGGTAGGACATCTTGTTGCACCACATTGCCTTTCATTTTCAAAACAAGATTATATGTCAATCAATCATCCTCAAAATTTTACCTTGCATATAGAAGTCTTAATCCAAAACAATAGGGTCAAGAGAGCCCTCATTGATGGAGGAATTGATTTAAACATTTGTACCTTGAACCTAGTCAAATATTTAGGGTTAATTGAGTCATCTATTGATCCCAAGAAACAAATCACTATAAAGGCTTATGATGAGGAGGAAAGATCTTCAAAAGGAATTATGGTTTTACGCATTCAAGTGTGTCCTATCAAGAAAGATACCATTTTTCAATTCCTTGACATGAAGTTAACTTATAATATTTTATTGGGAAGGCTATGGATTCATGAGATGAAAGCGGTGCCTTCAACCTATCATCAATGTATCAAGTTTCTGTACCTGGGTGAAGAAATAACTATTGGAGGAGATTCCAATCCCTTTCAATATTGCAATATGGTGAAACCTCTTCATGAGTTATTTATTACACATAATAGGGAAGAAATTATTCCTAATGTGATTATTAAAGAAACCAAAGAAAAAGGTCCTAATTTGACATTAAATGCACTTCAAGTCCTAATGAAACTAACTTACCTACATCAACTAAGGGAAAAGAGAAAGTTAGTTATGAGGGTCAAAGTTCCAATGAAAATTTAGTTAAAGCTTCTACACCAAAGGTAGAAATTTTGAGACCCTCTAAGGATTAAAGGGAACAAACCAAGAAGGACAACTACCAAAAGATGAGTGAGATGATGCATAAATTTGAAAAACAATGCATAATCAATTCCAAAGGAGTGGGGGAATATTCTGTTTCCCTATTTGATTTACCAACTTCCCCAAAGACACATGGGAAACCTTAAAATCCTCATCCACCTCATTAATACAACTCTCATTTTGTAAGAGAGAGTGATCAATCAACCCTAGAAAAGGAGGATAACAAAGTTTTACAATGGCTCTATAAAGAGGAGGATACTTCAAACAATCTTGTTGAAAGAGTGCAACATGTCACCATCCAAACTGATCAATATGGAAAGGGATTTCAAATAATGAAAAATATGGGGTACAAGGGAAGATGACCCTTAGGAATCAGAAATAAAGGCTTGCTAGGACTTATCCAACATCCTTGGAGGTCAAAGGATGAGAAATCAGGAATAGGGTATCAAGAGAAAGAAGTTGGTTCAAGTTCTAGGCATGATTCTTATGAGCATGTACACATGTTAGAATTCGAGAGTGAAGATGATTCCAGAGAATATGTGTGGGATTCCCCATCCAAATATTCTTGTCACAACAAAGAGGTAGATGTTATTCATATTTATGATACTATACCTAATGCAAAAAATCAAGACAATATGCATCAACGGTCAAGTTATACACATGTATGAATTGTTTCTCAAGAATAAAATGTAGGAAAAGCCTCTAGTGACAACCAATGGATAGGTGAACCTTGGGTACCTTCATGGAGGGGGGGGGGGGGTGATTCAAACGTTAGATTTAATCCACATGCATTCTTTCCCATGGAAATCCACGAGGAGTCTAGTGAAGAGAATTTTGATCCAACTTCCATGGAACACCTCAAGCAAGCACATGTTATTGACTTGAGTGATACAATGTATGAACCCTCAAAAAAATTCATGTCCTTGAACCCTTCAAATGAAACTTGCCTAATGAGTCCTTAGCCCTTATTTATCCTAAACTCATTGATTGGGACTTAACCGAACCTAATGACCTACTCTATTTTTCTATGGCCCAATACCTTAATGTGGTTGAGCCATCTTCCACCAAAAAATTCAATCTGAACATGATGATAGAGACAAGGGTCCAATCTCTTAATCCACAAGATAAAAGCAAAAAAGTAAAAAATTGAAAAGGTCTAGTGGTGAAAACCACCATGTGGTAGTACTAGACCCCCAAAAAGTAAAAATAACAGATGTTTCCAAAGATGAAAACCCAACTGTGGCACCTAAGGAAGAGAGATTGGATACTCTACCAGAACATGAAGAAGAGGGATATCCTATTCTCATTGGGAAAATAGAAAAGGTCAACATTAGAACTGAATTGGAACCTAAGTTTATTCATTTAGAAGCATCATTGACTCCAATAGAAAAGAAGGATTTCATTGAATTCTTTCAAGCCAAGAAAATCAACTTTGCATGGTCATAATGCACCACCTTAATGTGAGACCCGACGTGAAACCTGTAAAGAAAAAGTTGAGAAAAATGCATCCCCATGTAGTTTTATTGGTTAAGGCAGAATTGGAAAAGTTACTAAAAGCTGGCTTCATAAGAGTCATAGCTTATGCAGAATGGATTTCCAATAATGTAACTATTACTAAACATGACAAATCCATTTGAATATGCATAGATTTTTTATATATTAATGTTTCTTTCCCTAAGGATGATTTTCCATTACCTAGCATTGATGCTATAGTGGATTTGACGACAGGACATTCTATGCTTTCATTGATGGATCAATTTAGTGGATACAATCAGATTAGAATTGCACCCGAGGATCAAGAAAATACCACTTTCACTTGCCCTTGGAGTACTTTTTGTTGGAATTTTATACCCTTCAGCCTCAAAAAATCCAGAGCAACCTATCAAAGGGAAATGACAACTATCTTCCATGACATGATGCATACTTTCCTAGAAGACTATGTGGATGATATCTTAGAAAAATCACATGAAAGAAAAGATGATCTATCTATCCTAGAAAATATTTTCACAAGATTGGAACAATTTAAAGTAATGTTAAATCCAAAGAAATTTGCATTTGGTGTTCAATCCAGCAAGCTATTGGGCTACATAGTTTCAGCAAAAGGGATAGAAGTGGAACCAGAAAAATTGCAAGCAATCATGGAAATGGAAACTCCCAAAAACATTAGTCAAATGAGGTCACTCCAAGGAAGAATTCAATCTATTAGGAGATTCATCTTTCAATTAGCGGAAAATTTCCACTCTTTTACAAGATTGCTACATAAGGATACCATTTTTTAGTGGGATGATGAATGTGAACAAGCTTTGACCTATTGAAGACATACTTGGTAAATCCACCCATTTTGATGCCTTCCATCAAAGGAAAACCCTTACTATTATACATTTCAGTAACGAAGAGATGTTTAGGCTTTTTTTTGGCACAAGAGGACGATGAGGGTAAAGAAAGAGCCATTTACTACTTAAGCATAACCTTGATCAAAATGAGTTGAATTATAGCTTCATGGAGTGGGCTTTTCTAGCGGTATTTTTTTCCTCACAAAAACTACGACATTACATGTTGATGCACAAGGTTAAGATGATCACAAAAATTGATCCATTAAAGTATTTGCTTAGAAAAATATCCCTTACAGGAAGAATTGCTAAATAGGTGATGGTACTTAGTGAGTTTTACATTGAGTATGTGGACCAAAAAGCTATCAAGGGACAAGTCATAGCTGATCAATTGGCTGAAAATCCTTTAGTTTCTACTCATCATATTCAAGTAGAATTTCTAGATGCAGAGATAGTCAATGTGGAAGCCAAAGCATGGCGATGGATCCTACACTCAACATGGTTCAGGGGCCAGAATTCTATTGATTAAACCACAAGGATACACCATTCCTAAGTATTATAAATGTTTGTTCTCATGCACCAACAATATTACAAAATATGAAGCTTTAGTCATATGCATTAAAATGGCTTTAGAATAGAATGTCATAGAGCTGCAAGTATATGGGGATTCCCAATTGATCATCAATCAAATTAATGATGAGTATCAAACTAAGGATGACAAATTGATGCCATATAAAAGAATGGTAGATGACTGGAAGAAATACTTTGTTTTAATCACATTTGAGAAAATCCCAAGAGATAAGAATAGAGCAATAAATTCTATGGCTACTTTGGCTTCTTTACTCCAAATGCATGATCAAAACGTGAGGTAGGAATTCTTGGTGGAATAATTGGTGAAACCAGATTTTGACCTACCAGAAACTCAAATCACTTGCCTTATAAATGGACATGACTCACCTTGGTATAGACCCATTTATACCTATCTCAATGACCAAGTTTTACCTTTAGACCAAACCTGTGCCCAAAAATGACACTTCATATGCCAAGCGGCTCATTACATTATCCTATCTGATACATTGTATTGCAAAGGTCTTGAAAGAATGCTACTTAGGTGTCTAGAGGAAGAGGAACCAAAGTTAACTTTAAGAGACATTCACGAGGATATTTGTGGGTCACATTCGAGTGGGTTAAACCTAGCCAAGAAAATCCTTCGTATGGGCTATTTCTAGAAAACCTTAGAAAATGATGCTTGCCACTTTGTTAAAGTGTGTTCAAAATGCCAATACCATGGAGACAGGATCCATCCACATGCACAAGAGTTAAACACATTCATCACACCATGGCCATTTTAACAATGAGAATTTGATCTTATTGGAATGATCTACCCATCTTCTTCCAATGGTCACAAATGCATCATCACAACAACAAAATATTTTACAAAATGGGTATAGGTTGTAACTTTGACAACTACAACTGGAATTTTTTTTTCTATGTTTATCCTCAATCACATCATTTGTAGATATAATATTCCTCATGCCATCGTCATAGACAATGGGAAAAAATTCAAGAACAAAGATGTGGATGAACTATGTGAGACTTTTCATATAACACACCATTCTTCCTCCATTTACTATCCTCAAGGTAATGGACAAGACGAAGCTACAAATAAGAATATCCTCAAAATATTAAAAATATTGGTTAACAAATTAGAAAGGGATTGGCACATCGAAATAAACCTGACATTATGGGATTATAGAACAAGCATTTGAAAACCAATAGGAGCTACACCATTTTCCTTGGTTTATGGGGCAAGATTTGTTCTACCTTTGCAGGTTGAGATTTGATCCTTAAGAGTTTCATTACAAGGATTGATAAATGATGAGGATTATAGGGTTTCCCAACTTTAACAATTGGAATTGTTGGAGGAACATCAAACACAAGCTTATGAGCATTTGAAAGTGTATCAAAATAGAATATCAAGGAATTACAACAAGCATATCAAACCTAGAACTTTTCAAGTGGGAGACTTAGTGTCAAGAGAAAACCCTAAAAACCAAGTAGATAGAGAAAAGAAAGGAAAATGGGAGGAAAATTGGCTTGGACCTTTTGTAATTACTTCTTTTGGAATAGGTACATACAAGCTAGCTAATTGTGAGGGTGATGAGCTACAAGAACCCATTAACAACATCCATTTAAAGAGGTTTCATACCTGATCAGATGAAAGAGTATAGGAAGAAAGAGTATCATACGAGTGTGTATCTGATGAGTTCAACATCATTCTTTGTACATGAGAAAATTTCAAAATCTAAAAACATGAAAAAAGTTCAAAATCCAAAAAAAAATGAGAAAGATAAAAAATTCAAAAACAATGGAAAAGTAGAAACACATAAAAAGGAGAAAATTGAGCATGAAGAAAGCAAAAAAATTAAAAAATTAAAAAAATGGCTATCTTGGTGAAAACCTAGCAAATAGGCACCTTGATGATATCAAATAAAAAATAAAAAAATTTGAAAAAATTGAAAAAGAGAAAAGTGCCTTGGTGAAAACCTACCAATAGGCACCTTGGTAGCAAAAAAAGGAAAAAAAAAGAAAAAGAGCAATAAACCTCAAAAGGTGAAAACATGGCAATCAGGAACTTTTTGATCCCTTAGGTCTTACCTAGTTGCATTTTTACATATTGCCTTTTCATCATCCCATTTGTATATCCTCATTACATCCGTCATTTGCACATAGTCATAATAAAGTCTCTGAGTTGCATTGTCACATACTAGGTTTCATTTGCCCAAATTTTTCACATGGTCTCATTTTTCACTTGGGAGAAAAGCATTAGTTTGGATACAAATGGATTCAATAAGGGATACTTTTTGGTCACATGATAGAAGAGATTTTCAGAACTTCAGAGGAGAGATATTTTTGGAACCTTTGATGGATATCATTGTTCAAACCCAAGCATTCGATCTTGTAAGTTGATCCTTGAGCTTCATGACCTTATTATCAAGATTAAAAATTGACAAAACCTAAATGATCAGAATCTTTGGCATTCTATTGAAAATATTGATACAATACAAAACACTTGAAGCTTTTGATGACGTTCATTGAATTTTCAAGTCATGTCTTTTTAGCTAATAGATGATGTTTTGACTAGATCGACGATGATGAAGACATGACATTTTCTTGACTTTGTGTGACTATTTTGAGGAAGATTCCCCAACTTGTGTGAATTTGTCTAAGGACATGGTCATCAAAGAACCATCGAGGACTTTCATACAACAAGGAGGGTTAAACTTTTTTTGTTTACGTAAACAGATACCTTATCTATTTAGATCTTCCATATCTTAATACCAAAATCCAATTGCAACATTGAATATGATGAAACCAGTATTCATACTCCCATAGTTGATTATTCAACTAGTGAGGGTTGTACTAGTTTCTCAATTGTTACAAAAGTGATGAAAGTGGTATTCATATTATCATGATGTGGTCAGTGATAATTGTACTTGCTCCTAGTTCCACAATGCTCAATGATGAAAATATATCTCTATTGCATTTATTTCACAAAAAGCTAGTGATAGTTATTTGCATTACATTGCATTTTCATGATAGATTAATTTCATGTTTTAAAAGATTTTCCAAGTTCAAGGGGGTTAATCATTTTGGGGTTAATAATCATTTACCTTATTTCAAATCAATGATGTGAGATTCTCTTTTGCATTCATTCATTACATTAATCATTAATCATTATCTTTTATATTAGAGAAGAGAAAAAAGAAAAGAAAAAGAATCATTAAGCATTAATCATTATCTATTTTGCATCCATTTCATATAAGTTGCATACATTAAAAACCAAAAGATAGTTGCATTCATTTTACCATTGCATTTATCATAAAATCAAAAACATATAAAAGTAGTTGCATATCATTTACATTCATCTATCCATATCATATCTAAGACACTACATCCATAGCATATAAAAGTAAATGCACCATAGAATTCATATAGATTTGCATATAAAGAAATATCAGATCAACATCATAAACAACATCATGGTATCAAAAAGCATCATAAATAAATGTCCATCGAAATATCCATCAATATCCGTATATCATGATACATCAACCAAAAATGGTACATCATCAAAGTCCTGATCAATCGTACATATGATACATCAATACATCCAGAGGATCGATATCAAGCTATCTCCAATCAAGACCCAGTAGGGGCACCTGATCCATCTCCAATACCTGTATCACCTGGCCCATCTGGACCTCTATCTAATATATTTGTCATCCTAGGAGGAGCCTGACTAGTAGATGCACCCTGGCTCATCTGATCCATCCTTCTCATGAATGTCTGCATCATAGAACTAAACTGAGCCATCTGAGCTGTCATCACTGAGAAACCTATCTATAGGCTCTGTATATCTTGCTCCACTCTACTAGGTGGAAGTGGCTATACTAGACCTGTAAGAGATGAAGTAATTTGTGGCTATATAACTGGAGCCTTCTGTAATGGTCCCTACTATCCCTGAACATGTGATCCCGATACCTGCCTAGCCTGATCAAGATGTGTCTATCTAGTATCTCTCTATCTCTTTTGATGCCATGCTGTAGCTAGTATGGGAGGAACCTATCTCTTTCTGGGTACATAACCACCACCCCTAGCTCTGACATGACCACCCCACATACAAGGTCTCATTTTTCCTCTGCCTAAAGCTCTAGGAGCTCTTGGTATCCTAGGAGCTCTCAGAACTCTAGGAGCTCGTTGTACTGTAGGTGCTCTTAGACCTCCTCCATCACCACCTCCTCCAACATCATCATCAAAAGTCTCATCCACACCAGGGATAGGCTCTACTAGATCTATGTATCTCATAAATCTATGTTGTGAAAACCACTACCTGTACTCTGCAAACATCCCCACATCAGCAACATGCTCCAACATATCCCACCTAATGAATCCCAATCTACAACATATCATGTACCCTTCCAAACTATCGTAACACTCTACTAAAAAAAAATCTCTTTATCAAAAGAGGTGATCGACCAATCATCCATCAAGGGGAGAACATATAAGGTAGCTCATCATCATCCTCTCTCCACCCCTCACACCAAGGTAAGGTCTCCAGACAACCTGATCGATATCATCTATCATCCTGCGCTAGTACTCAACCTTGCCTAGTCGATGCTGGAAAATCATGCCATCATAAAGGAATGCACACATCCATCCTTGACCCTACACTCGAGTTGTAATTGGTCTAGTGACTAGGATTTTCTCCCAAGTCCATAACTGTACCAAAATAGCTCCCGCTGATAATGCTGCACTCTCTCAGTAAACAACCTTGTGCAAATCATGATACAACTATGCGAGAATGCATGAACCCCAATCAGATATCTGAGGATGTGCAAGTAAGTCCTATAGGATCCATCCCCATTCGACTACAAATCCCTGACCTTATTGATCAAGGAGAAGTAATCCATTGACCACTGCACCTAAAACTGTAGGCAAAGTAGGAAATGATGTGAACTGCACCCATGTGATAGTATCATATCTGATCCTCAGATCTGCAAAGACCCATCTACATGCACTACCATCATATACCTAATCATAATAAACTTTGTCTCCTCATGTAGGGATGTGTAATAATATGTATACATCCTCAGGTGTGATCATCATTTCGCTGAGGGGTAAGTGAAAGTTTTATGGTCAGAGTGCCAACGCTCTGCCATAGCTATGAGTAGTCCCCAGTTTAGCTAGAACCAAGGTATATCAAGGAGGAAGTACAAACCACACTGCTCAATCATGCACATCTCTGGTCTAGTTAGATCATTGGCTAAATCAAGCAACCATGATGGTAGGCTCCGTACATATAACTTATGGAACCGTGCCTATTTTGAAAATCAAGTGAATCATATTAGAATCTTCATATCAGTGGATCATTTCAAGTCAATCATCAACAATCCAATCAATCCTTTTCTCTTTTTGAGTGCATCAACCTATTTTTCCTTACTCTAGATCATGAGAAGGGATGAATATATCAGTTATCCTACCAATCAATTTTCTATCCAATCAGATTGACATATCAAAGATCCACTTATGTTATTGTTCTAACATCCTAAACACTTTTTAGCATTAATAGACACATCTATCTATCTTGAAAATTAGTCAGTTAATCTAGACATTCAATCACAATCAGTTTGTGCTTTTTGAAATTAGGTTTTCATCAACTTTTCTTGTAGGTGTCACTTCACAAAGTGTACACATCATTTCATGCTAAGCATCATTTTATCTATCATAGGCGTGACTTGACTGATTGGATGCAGTAATTTTCTTTTTACGTGTCATTTTACCTTTGCAGGAAACATTTCAAACATCCTAGGTGGCATTTAAAATCTTGTTTTGCCCTAGGGTTTTATAGATGGTATTTGATCTATTACAAGCATGTTCTGACCTAACCTATATGCAGAAATTAAATGTGCATAAGCGTCATTTAAAAACATGGATGCAACATTTGGCACTGCTAGGCATCATTTAAACATATCCTACGCAGTATTTGGCCTAAAATTGCCCTAATCTATCCTAGAACGTGTGATTCAAAGCATTAAATGAATTCCTAAAAAGAAATACATGCACTACAAGGTTCAAAACCACTTATCGGAGGTCCATAGTTTGCGAGTCTCTAATATCTGCGCCCTCGCTCGAAGTGATGCTCTCGAATAGGGACCAACATCGTCAGAAATCTCAAGAGGATCAGAGAAAAATCTCAATAGTAAAAAGTGAAAATAAATAGTAAAAATGGATTTTTCAACTTATTTATACTAGTTGACCTAATTTTGAAGAGGTTGTTCACCCAGTTTGACCTAATCTGCATTTTCTTCGCACTGGGGCATGTTTTGTTGCCAGGATCATCATCATTATTTTTAGAAATGAAAACATATTGGATCTATTCTTTATCATTTTCATCATATTTTTCTTATGGACATCAATTTTTTTTCATTTTCGAAGGGGTATCATCACATTATCAAATTAGGATTTGACATTGTATTCTACATCAAACATCAATCAAATCTGGGGCATTGAATTTTCAAACTATCATCAGTGGGGCATTATGTTCCTTTTCAAATCAATTTTGCATCAGAGTTTTGAATCATGTTCCACATCTTGAATTAGGTTTTATATCAATCAAATCAAATCAATCAGGTTTTAAATCAATCAATTAGGTTTTGTATCAATCAATCAGGCATTAATTCAGTGACCAAGACATCGAATTTTGTTTGACTCAATGTGTTTCATACATCAATTCAAAGAGGGGCATTTGTAGACACCTAAAATTGGTCAGGTGTTCTCTAATCAATTAAATCTCCAAATCTCATCAAACTGCTCCAAATCTCATCAAATTGCATCAAATCAATAAAAAATGGACTAAATCAAATTAAATGGACATTTATTAAATCAAATTGGGATAAAATAAATTAAATCAAAGGATCAATTAATAATGACATCAATTAATTAAATATAAGCCTAAAGGGATTAATAAAACTATATAATTGATTTTAAGATCAATTAATTGTATAGTTTAAATTAAAAAACAAATCCAACCTAATGAACTATAACTGATTAAATGTTTGAAAGTGATAAGTTGATGATCACCGAGCTGCAAAAATGAATGCAAGACATTAAATCAGTTAATGTATTGTATTGTCATTCATGTCAACTTGATATGGTTTGATTGGTCATATACATATTGGTCATAACCTTGAAGAGCTGAAGAGACAAAGTTTACATGGTCGGTAAACCATAAAAGTTCTATATACACCGAGTAATAGCATACACTGAGTGACAGTAAACACCAATGGAAAGTGCACACCGAAAAACAGTAAACACCGAGCAGTTCATAGTTTATATCGAGCACCATAGTAACCGAGTAAGAGCTATTTACTGAGCATAACTGAAGTTGTTACAGAGGACAACTGGAGTCAATGACCGAGCTAACTGGAGTTGATGACTGATCAGTTTTGAAGATAAAGAATGACAAAAACACTTAGCTAGCAGGAGCTATATTTAGACTAACTGATTGATTGCTTTATTATTAACTATTAGTTGAACTAAATCAAAGAGGGAGATTTAAAGCACATTTTATTCCTAGCTATCACTGAGAGATTTGCAGAATAAAACTGAAGGAGAGCTTTATGGATTAAAGCAAGCATGGTGAGATTTACAGATCAAGAAGTGATCTATGACAAAAACAAGGAAGATTGAAGCGGATAATCATGTTTATATGAAGAGACAAGGAATTAATTGGTAGAGTGAGGAATGCTGAATATAATTATGGTGAAGATAGCAGTCTTCATGTAGATCTGTTCATACAGGATGAAGAACAGAGCCAAGGAATTCTGTAGACGATGAGCAACAAAGGATAGAACATTCACTGAGAAGAACAAAGAAAGAAGGAGAGAAAAGGAACTAAAGAGCATATTGATCAGAGATGTATTATTGGACTAAAATTAGATCTTAAAATCTACAAGTTAAAGTTGTATTATTGAAGAGATCATTTACTGTATCAGTTTAACCGTTGATTCATAAAATCTCTTAATCAAATGGGATTTAACCATCCTTATTGTATTGAGATACTCAAGAGTATCAAAAGGTTTTCTTGTTGACAACATAGTGAATGCTAGGTCAAAATACAAAATGTTAGTTTTAAATCCTCTAACAAGGTCACACTTAACAGTGTGTTTGTAACCTTTAACAGGGTTGGCTCTTCACCGAGCTCACTTCAGAAGAGTGAAAATTTTGGGTTACCAGTCCCAAGTGGTTTTTCCGTTAACATGGTTTCCATGTTAAAATCTATGTCTCAAATGTGTATTCATTTCACTACATTGATATTCTATTTTACACATTAAGTGATACTGGATTGGTCGGTAAACACTAAGTTTAATTGATGCTACTAAGTAAAGTCTCGAAATGATAAACAATATATCTTACCGAGCAAGCTATATTTGTTAAAGTTATTTAATGCATACATCTTGATGGACTGAAAGATAACTAGAGGATATTATATTTGAGATATAAGTTTTGGTTGGATTTTTGGAATTATTTTAAGGCCACTGATTCACCTCCCCTCTCAATTATTCTAACACAACCTATTCCCTTAAATGGCTAATTTAATTAATTGATTGAATTACTAAATCCTAATATCTTTCAACATGAATTTAAAGAACCAATGAGAATTGAGAAGGCAAAGCACATGGATCACTCCAAATTTTCAATCTCTACCACTCATTTGGTCTTTTCAATTTCATCCACTCATCTTGTCCCAAGCTTTGAGACAATCATTTAAATTGTCCCCCCATTTGAAACCATTTGAAGCCTTTCACTCAACCAAGGCTAAACCATGATAAATTGATTCCACCCCCTACACTTGGTAAAATCCTATAAATAGAAGACATTTTGTAAGCATAAGATATCCTAGACATTCGAATGCAAAGCATCCATACTATAGTAATTTTGAGAGCAATTGAGACAATTTTCAAAGCAATTTGAGCAATAGTAAAGCATAATTTGAGAGCATTTGAGTGAATTGTTGAGGTAATTTGAGAGAATTTGTGAAATATATAGGCATATCAATATCATTTTCTCATTCTAGGACTGTCACTAGTAGAGATTGAGGCCGAGATCTCTATTAGCATGCTTAGTTAGATATCCATGGGATGCTTAATTATTTTCTTTCAATTCTTAGCTTAAATTGTTAATTTTTTTCCATAGAATTGTTAGGAAATAAACTAATCTGGTGAAGGTGTAAAAATCACACACACAGTTACTTACTAAGAAATAAATGAAAATATTTACATAAAGATTTAGTTTCTATGTAAAATTCAAACATAAATTATCATAAATTTACGAAATAATGAAACACATTAAAAAAATTCAACTAAGTTCAATGTTCACCATGACATAATAAAATAATTTTATTTAAAACAAAATATTAATTATAACCCATAATAAGAATTACTATCCTAATAGTTTACAAAAGCATGTATATTATATAAAGTACACATGAGTGCTTTGTGGCCAATTCACCTCATATGAGTGCAAGAAATATAGTTATCATTTTTTTTGTTTAAAGGGAGAGTTTCATTCGAATGCTTTTTCTACAACAACAAACCTAACAATCCTTGCTCAAATCCCTACTAGAAGTGGACCAACCCTTTAACAAGATTAACATAATGAAATTATAGTAAAACCAAATCTAAGAACCAACTAACTATTATTGGCTTCCAACTAACACAAAACCCTAGAAAATATATTGTAAACTAATAATGCATACATCCATAGCATCAAATTGGCGAATGATGTTAACTATAAAGTGCATTAAAATGTGGTCCATCTATTCTCAAAACTAATATCCATTTCTTGACTCTTCCGAATAACCATCAAATAAAACACAATGCATAGACCATTATACCATTTATTTCATTAAACCAATTATAGTGACATAAATTGTATACCTTTACAATTTAATGCTAGCTTTGGAACCACTTTAGAGGATGTGCCTAATTTATGCCTGATTGTACTTAGTTTCAAGATCATTTCTATCAAATTGGTCCATACCCCTATTCATGACCTTTTGTGTCTCATTTTATTTAGACTGGGGTACTAGATGCCCCTATCTAGACAATTAGAGCTCAACTTTCAAAGAATAAATCTCAGCATTATAAATAGAAATAATTTATCCTCCATTGTCGGCCTTCCTCAAAATTCAAATTTTAAAAAGGTTTAATTTGTATATAAATACAAATTATCTCATTTCAAACTCTAACCTACACTATCAAGCATACTCATAAGGAATCAAGAATTTCAATTATAGATCTACATTCAAGGAGAAAAGCATTCAAGCATACAACTTTGTTATAATAATTGAAATCAACTACATTGTGTTTCTCCATGATCAAAGTATGCACTAACATGTTGCAAGACTTTATCCTATCAATATCAAACCTTGTGTGGGTTTCCATGTAAAGGGTTTCATACTTAAGGTAATATTTTTCAATTCACAATTTTCATTACTTGTTTAGCATTTGTCCTTCCTAGGATACACACCCTATTTTTAATTGTCATATATTTCATGGAGGTGGGAACACCAACATGTGGTTTGACCTAGGAAATTCCCTATACAAAATGGTCTTTGACAACAAAATTTGCATAGGATCATAGAGAAAAATGTATCAAGTTGTGACACATTTCAAATAGGAAAAAAAGTTGGGACTAATTCACTAGGCACCCTCATCAAGTACTATTCTAGGTTGAACTTGCGAGAGACATAATTTCAAAGAATCCTTACTACATTTCAACTCACCTCTATTAGTTTTGGAAACCTTCAAACTAGGGCACCCAACACCCATATCAAGCACTTTCTGCTCCAACTTTTCATATCCAAGTTCCTCTCTATATATCTCTTCCAAATCCATATTATTGTGTTTGTTATTCTTTTTGTAATTGTATTGTCCTAAAAAGTAAGCACTTAATTTGTGTTAATTTTGGGACCATTTCGATCCCACTTTTAGTGTATCCCTTATGGTAGGACCTCATATTATACCTTAATGCATAATTAATTCAGATATAGGTCTTCCTTCTTCAAACTTAAGGCTGGCTCTAATTTCTATGTAGTTTTCCATTTTCTACCCATCCATAATTCATTTCCATCCTAGGTCCTTTTACATGCATTTTACATTTTGTGATTTGTCATGATTTCTTGATAAACTAAGCCTTCTAGATCCCTCTCTTAGCACATAAACTTAGGTCCTGGGTTGGATTTAATAAAGTCTACCTAGACAAGGCTGACTTAGGTCAACCTTGTCCTGGCCTAGGCCGACCCAAGTCAACCTTGTCCTAGGGCTTTTTCATTTAGTGGGCTCCGGGCCCAATGTGGGGTTGTTTCTCCTAGGTGCTTAATTGAGGTCGACCTTGCAAATTTGAGACCCAAATGTGTATAAAAGGAGACCTCTCCCTCTCATTTTGGAATCCATAAGACACATGATCATGACATTATCAATAAAAATATTGTGCATTCAAGACATTCAAGTGCAAGAAAATATCCATTTAAGGTATTCATCATCAAGCATTCAAGGAATTTCCTTCCATAGATCTAGCTCCTTTCCCTATTGGAGGCCAAGAAAAGGATTTTGACATCAAGGAAGGATATCTTCATCCCTACATCAAGTGTTTCTCTTCTTCCTCATCTTCCATTCAACATTGAGGCAAATTACAATATCTACTACATGAGCATTCTTTCAATTACATCTATTTTATTTCAAGGTTAATTCCTATATAGGGGCTTAACCAAGGCAAGTCCCTTCCTACAAGAATTTCCCCTTCTTTTCTATGTGCAATAATAGGTGGTGGATTTTCAGACCTGTATTTTCAAAGTTATAGAAACACTGACCAATCCTCTATATAATTCACTAGATTTGGAGTCTCTAGAACAGGGCTGAATTTCTTGGACTAGGCCAACTTTAGTTGGTATAGTCTTGGGAATCTATAATTTTCATAGTTGAAAGATACTTTATAATGTAATAAGTACAGTGACCTGGTTAAGGGTTAGACCCTGTTAGGAGTCTTTTACAAATAACCCTGTTAGGGGTGAGGACACACTGTCCAAGAGCACACTTCTAAAATGATGAAGGCTGCAACCTTCTGCCAAAATAGATATACACTATATCTCTTAATTGACTATTTAAATAGACCCGATGTCTTGATCAGTTCTAGTGAATTGTATGCACTCTCTACTTCTTCACATAGATCTTTAACTAATGAATGAACTACCTTTACTATCCCAAAACAACTAGCATCCCGCTTTGTTCTTTTTCTGTATGTTTCTTTTTATTCACACTTAGTGATCACAAATGAACTCCTATATGTATCTTCTTCAAAGGATATGATCACATTGGCTGTAGGAATTTCTTCAATACTTTTCTTTTCGGCTAAAATAAGCACACAACATAATTAGAACCGTGCAACTCAAAATGAATAAATGCATCACTTCACATAGTTGGCTTCACCAAAATCACTCAAATGTCACACTTCAGATGAAACACATTTAGCACCTTTGGTTAGTCATCTTTGACTCATAACTAAAAATGAATCCAAACAAGCATATCCCAAAGATAGGCACAACTGAAGAATCAATAAAATTACTGTCGGCTCTCAAAACCAATCCTTTGAAACTGTGGCAGGTAAACAGATCAACATAACTGAACTTTAACTGAACTTATGAATCTGCATGTATGAACATGGTATAATAACTATGGTTGCAACATTAAAAAAACAACGCAAGGCTCCAACATATCCATACTGAAAAGTGAATACAGTACACTACTGTATACTATATGTTGTCATCAATGAAAAACATACAGTCAACTATTTGCACATGGGCAAGTCTCCAACAATCTCCCCCTTTGACATTGATGGCAACATATGATATGAAAGACACCATCAATCCAAAAGTGTCTTCTTTCTTTTTATAATCTTCTTAATATCCTCATCAAAGGTTCCTCTTAATTGTTGCATCTCCTTTGACTGTGTTTTATTTTCATGACTGAATACTCCCCCTTACTATATACTCTCCCTTTGTCATCAATGGAAAAGGATGCCAAATGCAAATAAGCATAGGTACTACTCTAGAAGTAGAGTATTCAACCTCTCATCAGTCACCAAGGACTGATGCATTTGCTGTGAATTCTAATCAGACTCAGGAAAGGGAATTACTCCTAGCTTTTTCCTGAGATATTCAAAAGTATCTTTTGATAAAGTTTTCATAAATATGTCTTCCAACTGATCTTTGGTGCTCACATAATCCAACTTCACTTCTCTCTCTACAATTTTTTCTCTTAGAAAATGATATTTTATTTCTATGTGTTTTGTCTTTGTGTGCATCACAGGGTTCTTTGACATATTAATAGTGCTAGTGTTGTCACAATGAATGACATAGGATAATTAATCTGAATTCCAAAGTCTTTAATCATCTTCTTGATCCAAACCATTGTTGAAAAATTCAATGCTGTTGCTACATACTTAGCTTCTCCTGTTGACTAAGAAATACAGTTCTGTTTCTTGCTTGTCCAAGTAACCAACCTGTCTCCAAGAAATACTACTCCTCTTGAGGTACTCTTTCTGTCATCAACACAACCTACCCAATCTGCATTTGTGTACACACGAAGTTCTACATTTTCTGAATTAGGATACCATAAACCATAGTCTATAGCTCCTTTTAAATATTTGAATATTCTTTTTATTGCCATTAAGTGATTCTTTTTTGGTTTAGCTGCAAATCTCCCAACAATGCCAATTGCATTAGAAATATTTGGTCTAGATTGAGTGAAATATATGAGTTTTCCAATCATGGACTTGTAAAGTGTTTTGTCAACTGCTGTGGAGTCATCATTTTTAGAAATCTTGATTCTTATTATCATAGGAGTGCTTACTGACTTGCAATCTTCCATCTTGAATGTCTTCAATATCTCCTTCACATATTTAGACTGATTTATGAATATATATTTGTCTGTTTGCTTTACATTTAATACCAAAAAGTATTTTATAGGCCCAATCATGCTCATTTAAATTAGCTCTGCATCTCTTTGGAAAATTCTGCACTAAGCTTGTCATTACCTCAGAAAATAATGTCATCAACAAAGATAGCAACAAGTAATAGTCCTTCAGGTGTCTCTCTTATGAATAAGTTGCAATCTACTGCTCCCTTTTTGAATCCAATCTTTGTCAAGTAGCCATCAAGTCTCTCATACCATGCTCTTGGGGCCTGTTTAAGTCCATAGAGTGATTTCTTTAGTCTGCATACCATGTCTGGTTTATCTGATAATTGAAATCCTTCAGGCTGCTCTATGTAGACTTCTTCCTTCAAGTCACTGTTCAAAAATGCTGACTTGACATCCATCTGATATAATTTAAAGTTTTTGAATGTTGAATAAGCTAAAAACAACTTGATAACTTCCAGTCTGCTCACAGGGGAAAATGTATCAAAATAGTCAATTCCTTCTCTCTACGCATATCCTTTACATACCAATCTTGCTTTGTTTCTTATCACTGTACCATCTTCATTAATTTTGTTTTAGAATATCCACTTAGTTCCAATCACGTTTTTGTCACAAGGTCTAGGGACCAATTCCCATGTGTCATTCTTAATTATCTGATCTAATTCTTCTTGCATTGCATTTTTCCAATATGAATCATTAAACGTATCTTCAATGCTCAAGGGTTCAATTTGTGAAAGTAAAAATACCTCTTCATCAATGGTTGAACCTTTTGATTTAGATCCTGTCAAAACTTTACTTCTCTGATCTCCAATGATATCTTCTTTTGAATGGTATCTAGATGTGTATTTTGAAATTTTAGGTGTGACACTCTCATCTATAATCTATGATTCCTCTTCACTTGGTTCAGGGTTATTGCATGATACATCAATATAGTCAAACATTTCTTCAATAACTGTTTCTTTATTAATAGGTCTAGGTTCATCTTCAATCATAGGTGCATATTCATAATATCTCTCTTGAATCATGAACTTCTCATCAATCTTCACATTTTCACTTTCAACGATTTTCTTCAACCTTAAATTAAAACATCTGTAAGCTTCTAGCATCAAAAATACCTTCATCGCTTCTAGCATCAAACTTACCAACACCATCATCTCTCTTGATGTAGCACTTGCTTCCAAATATTCTGAAGTATTTTACTATAGGTACATTACCAAACCAAAGTTTATAAGGTTTTTTGTCTGCGCCTGGTCTTAATTGAATTTTGTTGATAGTATAGACTGCTGTATTGACTACTTCTCTCCAATAGGTGTGTGCAAATTTTCCTTCAATCATGATAGTGCACACTGCGTCAAGTATTATCCTGTTTCTTCTCTCTGTAATTCCATTTTGTTGAGGGGTTCTAGGTGCACTTAGTTTTCTTTTGATCCCATGTTCTTCGCAGTACTCAAGAAACATGTCAGAGGTGAATTCTCCTCCTCTATCAGATCTCAAACATTTTATCTTTAATCCAGACTCATTTTCAACTATAGCTTTGAATATTTTGAACTTATCAAAAGCTTCAGATTTATCTTTCAAGAACGCAACCCACATCATTCTAGAGAAATCATCTACAAAAAAAATGAAATACCATTCGCCATAGTATGATCTTGTTTGAGTAGGTCCACGTAAGTTTGTATGCACTAGATCTAATTTGTTCTCTACAGAGTTCTATTTTCTTCTGAATGAGTTCCTCACATGCTTTTGTTAGAGTAATAGTCTTTTGGGTTATTAATTAAATCATTTTGATCTAATTACTAACTCACCTATTCACTCTAGTTGCTTAAGCCAACCTTAGGGTTTCCCTTTTAGGGTTTCGTGATTCCTTTTTAAGGAATCACCTCTTTGTATTTCATGATAGATAATTATATTGTAATACATTGTTCATAATAGAAGATTGTTTTTTTTGACTGTGCATATGATACCTCTGGCTTTTTTGCCTCCATTGATTTTTCTGGCTTTTTGTTCTTTGCTTCTTCCATGTGATAGGGTTATGCATGTAGGTGTTCTTGGGAGATTAGGTTTCTACCTATTCTAACATGGTATCAGAGCCATCTTGCTACTCTTTATTTGTGTTTTGTTGAAGTGTTTCAAAAATAAGTTTTCTGTAGGATGATAATTTTTTTTTTGGTGCATTTTGGGCTCAAATAGACATCACCATTGAGCTCAGAGCACCCAAAAACCCTAGAAACCATATAAAACTTGTCCATTTTGGACAATGTGGCTCTAAGGCAAATTTTTTTTGGTTTCTAGTGCCGTACAGGCACATAAATCAAGAAAAAAAAAAAAAAAACTCATTTTTTTAATGATTTTTTGGTGTTTTAATTAATGCGGTCAGTGTTAATTGATTGGCACCACTACCGCACCACCGTGGCCTTCCTAGCACCCAGCCCCCACCAACTGCACCTCCCACTGGCTTTACAGGCTCCGCTAGAACCTCTGACCCCCACCACCGACAGTGCCACCGCTGCCCTCCTCCGTGACAGCACCAGCCCACCGCCACCCAGCCCCGCCGGCCCCACTCCACTCTGCCAGCACCGCCGCCTGTAGTGCCACTCAGTGGGTGTTCTAGCCCCGCAGGCCCCTTTTACCACCATCGATGGTCATATGTATGACCGGGATCTCCGGCTGAGCCCCCTGCGTGTGCCATGCGCCCAGGGGCTAGGGTTTTTTGGTCCTAGGGGCTTAAATTTTTTTTTTGGAGCCTTTTGACCCTCTCACACTATTTTTGCTCTATCTAGAGCATACAGAGGTATTTTTCTGACTTCTTTATATCGTCAAAAATCTCTTTCTGATCTCTTTCTGATGATGAAGGTTGGGGTTTTGGGTTCTGCTGTTTTGATAGTGTTTTTTTGTCAAAGTTCAATGTTTGTTTTTGCCTTCTGGGAGCCCTATCTTGCTCATCCGGACTCTATTTTTGGCAAACCAGATATCGTCAAAAAGCTGGTTCAGTGAGTTTTTTAGTGGCATGGGTCTTTTATCCAGATTCTTCTCTAGGTTCTTTCTCCTATGAGTTTTGCACTTTCACACTCTAGCGGATTACTTGGGTTGTACAGGTCCTGGGATCTCTTCTTCTGTTCTTCTGGCTCACTATTCTTTCTGACTTTCTAAGCATTGCATGCTTGTCTTCTGTAGCATTCTCTTTTCTGTAAATGCACTAAGATAAAGTGTCTGCTTTTGCATATCTAGGATTTTGAGCACCTTGTGTTTATTTGTACTCACACTCAGTTATAAAGTGCCATGGGGGGTTATGATGTTTTTCCTTATGTGCTCATCCACCTTTGTCAAGTGAACGTACCTTCCATGACATTAGCCCATGCTGTGTGTCCATGACACCACCCTTTATCCTGTGCTTGTACTTCTGTTGCATTGTTGGTGTTCCTGATTCTTCTTCTTGCAGCTATTTCTGGCATTGCATTTCAGTGTTCTTATCACCCCTTTCCCTATTCAGCATTATGGGGGGGTTCACCTAGTCATTCTATTGCTTCCTTGGTTTAGTTGAGTGATCTACGTATTCAGTTCTTATTCCTATGTACTAGGTGGATGCAGTGGCTAGGAACCTATGCATTTTGGTGAGATGGATCATCTACTATATAGACACTCATTCATTCCTACTTTTGGAGGTCACCTCTTCGATTGATCAGCTCTTCAAAATTTGTCTTCTCTACCTTGTCATGTACTATTTCAGTGGGGGTTCCAATAATTTCTTCTGATAGTGTTTGCAGTTTCATGCTTCGGAGATGCTATACATGCTCTTTCTTGTTCCTTTCTTTGGGACTCTTTCCCTAGATTGGAGGCTTTGTTTCCTTCATCTAGTTCATCTCTTTTTGGGGTAGAGTTTAACCCACTGGTATTTCCCTATTTTTGCACTTTACAAAGATTTCTTGTACTTGGGTACCTGATCAGGCCTTTGTTGCCGGGACCCTTCTTTCCTACTTTCTATAGTAATCTCCTAGGTTTTGCTTCTCCCTAAGCTTATCTTAAGGGGGGTGTTAGAGTAATAGTCTTTTGGGTTATTAATTAAATCATTTTGATCTAATTACTAACTCACCTATTCACTCTAGTTGCTTAAGCCAACCTTAGGGTTTCCCTTTTAGGGTTTCATGATTCCTTTTTAAGGAATCACCTCTTTGTATTTCATGACAGATAATCATATTGTAATACATTGTTCATAATAGAAGATTGTTTCTTTTGAATGTGCATATGATGCCTCTGGCTTTTTCGCCTCCATAGATTTTTCTTGCTTTTTGTTCTTTGCTTCTTCCATGTGACAGGGTTATGCATGGAGGTGTTCTTGGGAGATTAGGTTTCTACCTATTCTAACAGCTTTACCATCACACATTCCGTGCACATAGTATCAACAGGTCTTGCAATACTAGGAAGGTCTCTTACTGCCTTTACATTGCTTATCTTTAATATGTTGTCAAAATTGATATGACAAAGTCTTTTGTGCCATAACCAACTGTCATCCACTTTTGCAAAAAAACAACTTACTTTGGAGTTGAGCTAAAAAACATTACCTTTGGTCTTTGAACCTGATGCTATCATGTCTCCTTCTTTGTTGTTAATAATGCACCTATTGTTTTTGATTTCCAATTGATATCCTTTATCGAGCAACTATCCAACACTTAGTAAGTTATGATGTAAACCATCAACATACAGAACATCATCTGTCTTGTTATTTCCATCTAAGGTGATGGATCCTCTACCTATGATAGGTTTGGGAGTGTTATCTCCAAATCTAACTATGCCACCTTTATACTTATCTAGATGTAAAAATATTTCTTTGTCTCCTGTCATGTGATGTGAACACTTGCTATCTATGATCCAGTCTGTTTTGATGTCTGCTTGTGAAACTAAAGACAATTCTTGTGCTTTATTTTCATCTCCAATTTCCATTTCATCAATCATTTTTTCAATATCTTTAATTGCAACAAATCCAGTTTCATCCTCTCCTAAATAATCATCAGTCACACCATCTTCAACATAATAGAATTCCTTAGTATATTTGGGCTTGTAATCTGATATGAACTTCTTGACTCTTGTAGGATACTTGGATGCAAAATGGCCAACTTTGTTACATGAAAAACATTTGAATGGTAGCTATCCTTCATATTTTCCTTTACCTTTCCTTTCTTTCTTAGCAATCATAGCAATGATTTCTTCTAGTTCTGTATCAACTTCTTCTTTCTCAATATTACTAGAGATGCTCAGGGATTTCTTACCATGGACTGAGGCTTTGAAAGTTGTTTCAATTTTAGTTTATGTCTTCAATCTTGATATCTCAAATGCTAATATTTTGCTGATCAAGGTTTCTCTTTTGAATTACTTTGAAAATTTCATGGTTTCATCCAAGATGTTTATCTTTCTTTCATAATCTATTGTTAATGTAGTCATCAGTTTGTCCATTATGTCTTCCTCTAAAATTTCTCCACCATTGTTTCTGATTCCTGAAAATGCTTCATTAATCCTCTGATTGTAAGCTTTGATGTTTTCTTCAGGTAGCATCTCTAAATTTTTGTATCTTTTCTTCCATGTCTTTCTACGCACATTCCTTTCTTGGGTGTCTCCTTCAAACATATCTTATAGGTTTTTCCATATTGAATAGGCTTTATCTACCTTCTTAATCCCAGAAAATTCACTGTCAGATAAGGAACTAATTAGGGATTCTTTGGCAATTGCATTTTGGGTGAATACTTCCTTTTGTTTAACAGTAGAATCTTTCTTCTACAAGATCTTTCAAAGTAGGAACATCAATTGCATGAGTAGCAACCTCATATTTCTCAAAACCAACACACTGTAGATGTGTTATCATTTTGTTCTTCCAGTCAAGTTAATTATCTCTATCAAACTTAGGAATCTCTTTCCTAAAGTATGCCATTTGATCTACTTGAAGCTGTTAGGCTTCCTCTTCAAGGCACTTGGCTCTGATACCAATTGTTAGGAACACTCCTAAGAGATAATTGAGAGGGGGGGGGGGGGGGGGAATNTGAATCAGTTATCTAATAGTTTTAATTATTTTCTTCAATTAAATATATAATAACATTAAGCATAAATACAACAAGATAATATAGAATAGAACACCACAATTTTGGTTACGGGGAAACCAAAATAGGTAAAAACCCCGGTGGGAATTAGCACCCACAAAAAAATGCACAAGAGTATAAGGATCCCTATTAGAAGATCTTACAACCCTGTTAGGAGTCAATCTTTATAGTGCAATAAGTACAGTGACCTGGTTAAGGGTCAGACCCTATTAGGAGTCTTTTACAAATAACCCTGTTAGGGGTGAGGACACACTGTCCAAGAGCACACTGCTAAAATGATGAAGGCTGCAACCTTCTGCCAAAACAGATATACACTATATCTGATAATTGAAATTTTTAAATAGACCTGATGTCTTGATCAGTTCCAGTGAATTGTATGCACTCTCTACTTCTTCACATAGATCTGTAACTGATGAATGAACTAGCTTTACTATCCCAAAACAACTAGCATCTTGCTCTATTATTTTTCTGTCTGTTTCTTTTCATTCACACTTAGTGATCACAAATGAACTGCTATATGTATCTTCTTCAAAGGATATGATCATGTTAGCTATAGGAATCCCTTCAATACTTTTCTTGTCGGCTAAACTAAGCATGCAACATAATTAGAACCGTGCAACTCAAAATGAATAAATGCATCACTTCACATAGTCGGCTTCACCAAAATCACTCAAATGTCACACTTCAGATGAAACATGTTTAGCACCTTTGGTTAGTGATATTTGACTCATAACTAAACATGAATCCAAACACGCATATCCAACAGATAGGCGTAACTAAAGAATCAATAAAATTACTATCAGCTCTCAAAAACAATCCTCTGAAACTGTGGCAGGTAAATAGATCAACATAACTCAACTTTAACTAAACTTCTGAATATGTGTGTATGAACATGGTATAATAACTATGTCTGCAACATAAAAAAAACTGTGTAAGGCTCCAACATATCCATACTGAAAAGTGAATACAGTACACTGCTGTATACTATATGTTGTCATCAATGACAAACATACAATCAACTATTTGCACATGGGAAAATATCCAACACTAACAACTTTGCAACAATAAAACTCAGATCTAAAATTCACTTGATCTCTCCTAGACCAAGATTAGTTTTTTTTCTCTTCTTGCATTTAATTTACTTAATCATTTATCATTTTTTCATATCATCATCATTTTTATCATAAGAAATCCACCAAAGTCTCCCCACATTTTGTGTGGATCATGAATTTGCACCCTTACTCTCTTGGTTGTGCAAATCAGGTTCACATTTTTGGGATTTTGGTATTCCAATGTATGTTGATTTTGGTGGTCTACCATTGATCACCATTTTCACCATTATAGTAATATGCTATTATTGCTAGCATCATTCTTTTTGTTATCATTAACCCTAAGATCTCTTACAACACTTATTTCATTGCAACAATGAAGCAAAATTCAAGAGACTAGTTCTCCTTTTAGGGTTGAAGTTAGGCCTAAATTTATGCTCCAATGTTATGTAATGGAGATTTGAGATATTATTTTTCACCCATAGTCTCATAGGATCTCATTTTCATGCATATTATTTTGGTGAACACAACGTGTCTTGCATTTCATATCTTTGATTTTAAAGCATATATCTATTTTACATGCATTTAATTAGTTCGTGTTTGCAATCATTTATAAAATTTATTTCTTATACTTGTACTTAATCAATTGGTTAATTAATCACATCTTTTTTTGCATATCAGTTAATTAATTGGTTAATTAATTACATGATTGTGATTTTATATTAAATTTTCAATATAACTTGTGTTATAAACCAAAACACTAAAAACATAAATAAACTTATCATTTCCTTTCTTCTATCTTTTTTCTGTTATAAGATCAAGTGTGTGTTTTTTAAGCTTGTTTATTAGTTTTATAACCCATTGTATTGAATCTGAGGTTCATGTGAGAAGAAATTACTGACTCAGCTTTTTGTGCTCTGACTAGTAATGTTGTTTCTTTTTTAAAAGAGGGGTAAAATTTTAATTCAGATCAAATCAAAGAGTACATAGCAAGGGACCAAGGACAAATCATGATCACTCATCCACTCAAAAGAAACCCCAAACACATAGAGGGTACATCTGTTGGAGATTTGTTTATGTGCAGTTGATTGATTGTATGTTTGTCATTGATGACAACATATATTATACAGTAGTGATTTTGCATGTACTTATCAAAATGATGATATCAAGTCTTGCCTAGATATATTCAGGTTGTAGACATGTTTAGAATGTTATGTTCATACATGCAGACTCAGATATGAAGTTTCAGTCAAGATGTGTAATTCTGTTATTGGCAGTTACAGTTCTAGAAGAGTATCTATTGAGAGCCGATGTATTTAATGTATTTCTTCAGTTGTGCCTATCTTTAGGATATGCGTGTGCATATTCATGATTAGTTATGAGTTAACTATGTTTTGTTAAACACACCTATCATGTAACATCAGGTTCGTGCTATTTGAGATGATTTTGTGAAGCTGACTTAGTGAAGCGTCACGTCTGTTTAGTTTGTGTTGCGTGGACTTAATATTGTTTGCGTGCTTAGTTAAGCCGACAAAGATGTTGTTGAAGTGTTTCCAAGAGCCGACATGAACCTCTACTTTAAAGAAGATACTTATAGTAGTTCATTTATAAACACAAAGGGTGAATGATAAGAGAAGAGACAGAAAAGTACAAAGCAGAATATTAGTTGTGTTTCATTCATCAGAGATCTATGTGAAGAAGAAGTGAAAGATTAAAATACACTGGAACTGATCAAGATAGCAGGTCTACTCTACAATTCATCATCAAATATAGTGCATATCTATTCTACAGAAGGTTGTAGCCTTCACCATTGAAGCAGTGAGCTTTTGGACAGTGAGTCCTCACCCCTAATAGGGTTATTTGTAAAAGACTCTTAACAGGGCCATACCCTTAACCAGGTCACTATAATTATTGCATTGTAAAGTACAACTCCTAACAGGGTTGAAATATCTTCTAATTGGGATTACTATAAACAATTATAATTCATTGTGCATACTAATTCCCATCGGGGTTTTTACCATTTGGTTTCCCTGTAACCAAATTGAAGTGTTATCTAAATGTGTATTTACTTTATTGTATTCTGAAGTTAATAAGATAAAAGAATTGAATTGGATGATAAATTATTCACCCCCCCCTCTCAGTTATCCCTTGGGAATATTCTAACAACTGGTATCAAAGTCAAGTGCCTTGGAGAAGAAGCCTAACAACTTAAGGTAGATCAGATGTCTTACTTTAGAAAAGAGAGCCCTAAGTTCGATGAAGAAAATTATCTAGATTGGAAAAAAAAAATGATAACCCATCTACAGTGTGTTGGTTTTGATATATTTGAGATAGCCACACAAGAAGTTGTTATTCCCTCTTTAAAAGATCTATCAAGAGATGATGCTACTAGTAAACAGAAGGATACATTCATAGCTAATGCAGTTGCCAAAGAAGCCCTTATAAGCGCACTATCTGACAGTGAATTTTTTGAGATCAAGAAATTAGATAAGGCATACACAATAGGGAAGTATTTAGAAGACATGTTTGAAGGAGATATTCAAGCAAAGAATGCACACTGGAAGATATGGAAAAATAAATACAATAGTGTTGAGATGTTACTTGAAGAGAACATTAGAGCCTACAATCAAAGGATAAATGAAGCAGTCTCTAGAATCATAAACAATGGTGGAGAAATATCAGAAGAAGATATAATGGACAAACTGTTAACTACCTTAACATCAGACTATGAAAACAAGATAAGTATTCTAGAGAAAACCATGAAATTCTCACAAGACTTCAAGAGAGAGACTTTGATCAGTAAAATCTCTGCATTTGAGATATCAAGATTGAAGACTGAACCTAAAAGTGAAACAACTTTCAAAGTCTTAGTCCATGGTAAGAAATCCTTACACATCTCTAGCCATAATGAGAAAGAAGAAATTGATGAAGAACTAGAAGATATCATTTATATGATTGCTAAAAGAGAAAAGAAAGGAAAAGGAAAATATGAAGGACAACTTCCATTCAAATATTTTTCATGTAACAAGATTGGTCACTTTGCATCTAAGTGTCCCACAAGAGTCAATAAGTTCAGATCTGATTAAAAACCTAAATATAAGAAGGAATGTTACCATGTTGAAGAAGGTGTAATTGATGAAGATTTAGGAGAGGTTGAAATTAGATTCATTTCCCTTAGAGACATGGAAAAGTTGCTCAAGGAAATGGACATTGCAGATGAAAAGGAAGAACAAGAGTTAGCCCTAATCTCCAAAGCAGACATCAGAACTGATTGGATCATTGACAGTGGATGCTCTCACCATATGACAGCTAACAAAGAAAAAAAATTTCATTTAGACAAATACAAAGGTGGTATGGTTAGATTTGGAGATAACACTCCTAAACCTATCATAGGTAGAGGTTCTACCACTTTGGATGGAAAGAACAAGACATATGATGTTCTGTATGTTGATGGATTACATCATAACTTGCTAAGTGTTGGACAGCTACTTGACAAAGGTTATCATTTGGAGTTGAAAGACAAAAAGTGCATGGAGACATGATTGCATCAGGATCCAAAACAAAAGGTAATGTTTTTTAGGTCGATTCAGATGTAAGTTGTTTTGTTGCAAAAGTGGATGATAGTTAGTTATGGCACAAGAGACTCTGTCATATCAATTTTGATAACATAGTAAATATAAGTAACATCAAGGCAGTCAGAGATCTTCCAAGTATAGCAAGACCAGTTGACACAATGTGTAGGGAATGTGTTATGGGAAAGCATGTAAGGAGTTCCTTCAGAAGCAAGTAGAACTCAGCTGAAAACAAATTGGACCTAGTGCATACAGATTTATACAGTCCTACCCAAACAAGATCAAAAGAAAAAAGTCTAACAATGGATGAAGAGGTATGTTTAATTTCACAGATTGAACCTTTAAGTGTCGAAGATGCTTGTAATGATTCTGATTGGAAGAATGCAATGAAAGAAGAATTAGATTAGAAAATTAAGAATGAGACATGGGAATTGGTTCCTAGACCCAGTGACAAAAATGTGTTTGGAACAAAGTGGATCTTCAGAAACAAGATGAATGAAAAAGGTACAGTAGTAAGAAACAAAGCAAGATTGGTATGTAAAGGATATGTGTAGAGAGAAGGAATGGACTATAATGATACATTTGCCCTTGTGAGTAGACTGGAAGCCATTAAATTGTTCTTGGCCTATGCAACATTCAAAGACTTTAAAGTTTATGAAATGGATGTAAAGTCAGCTTTTCTGAATGGTGACTTGAAGGAAGAAGTCTACATAGAACAACTTGAAGGATTTAATCTTTCAGATAAACCAGACATGGTATAGAGATTGAAGAAAGCACTCTATGGTCTTAAATAGGCCTCAAGAGCTTTGTATGAGAGACTTGATGGTTGTCTTACCAAGATTGGATTCAAGAAATGTGCAGTATATTGTAACCTATTCACAAGAGAGACACCTGATGGATTGCTACTAGTTGCCATATTTGTTGATGACATTATCTTTGGAGGTAATGACAAGATTAGTACAACATTTGCAAAGGAAATGCAGAATGAATTTGAAATGAGCATGATTGGTCCTATAAAATACTTTTTGGGACTAAATGTAAAATAGACAGGTAAATGTATATTCATTAATCAGTCAAAATATGTGAAGGAAATATTGAAGACCTTCAAGATGGAAGACTGTAAGACAGTATGCAACCCTATGATAATAGGAAGCAAGCTTTCAAAAGATGATGATTCCATAGTAGTTGATAAGACATTGTACAAATCTATGATTGGAAAACTCATTTATCTAACTCAATCTAGACCTGACATATCTAATGTAGTTGGAATTATTGAAAGATTTGCAGCTGAACCCAAGTAGAATCACCTAATGGAAATCAAGAGGATATTCAGATATCTAAAGTGAACTATAGACTGTAACACCCCAAAATTGGCATCTTGCAACCCCAACCAATTTTGTTGCATTTGTCATTCTTCTAAATCATCAAAGTCCTATTGTACTAGGAAATTATGAGTTTTCACTGACTCTACTCGACCTGAGTGTCAAAATATAGAAAATCCTAAATCTGTATTAATCATACATCATATTTAATTCCTAAATATCTATTTGGCTAAACAAACCTTATGATCGAATTAATTTAATTATAAAGTCCTAGCACTTTAATTAAATTAAATTCA
>MU224604.1:264319-295242 GCA_018584345.1 Thuja plicata
GGCAACAGGTCGAATCACGCAGACAGTCAGGATGAATAACTCATATTCAGTCTTGGCTGTACCTGGTGAAGAATGACTATGTTGAAGTGTGTGGTTGATTTAGAAGGCCAAAATTAACTCATACATAGACTATGGTTTATGGTATCCGAAATTAGAGAATGTACAACTTCATGTGTATACAGATCCAGATTGGGCAGGATGTATTGATGATAGGAAGAGTACTTCAGGAGGAGCAGTATTTCTTGGAGATAGGTTGGTTTCTTGGATAAGCAAGAAGCAAAACTGTATTTCTCAATCAACAACAGAAGCTAAATATACTGCAACAACACTGAATTGTTCAACCATGGTTTGGATCAATTAGATGGTTAAAGACTTTGGTATTTAGGTTGATTATCCTATTGTTATTCACTGTGATAACACTAGCACTATTAACATGTATAAGAACCCTGTGATGCACGCAAAGACAAAACACATAGAGATCAAGTACCATTTTCTAAGAGAAAAGGTTGCAGACAAAGAAGTGAAATTGGACTATGTGAGAACCAAAGAATAGTTGGCAGATATTTTTCACAAAACCTTTATCAAAAGATACTTTTGAGTATCTCAGAGAGAAGTTGGGAGTAATTCCCTCTCCTAAGTCTAATTAGAGAATACAAGAAGAACATCAGTCCTTTGTGACTGATAAATGGTTGACTACTCTACTTCTAGAGTAGTACCTGTGCCTAATGGTTTATGGCACCCTTTTCCATTGATGTCAAAGGGGGAATATGTACTAAGGGGGAGCATATACTCTAGGGGAGTATATATATGGAACAAAAACACAGTTAGAGGAACTGCAATAGTGTAGAGAAATCTTTGATGAGGATATTGAGAAGATTGTAAAAGAAAGAGGACACCATGAATAGAGGATGTTTTTAAAATCATATGTTGCCATCAATGTCAAAGGGGGAGATTGTTGGAGATTTGTTTCTGTGCAGTTGATTGATTGTATGTTTGTCATTGATGACAACATATATTATACAGTAGTGATTCTGCATGTACTTATCAGAATTATGATATCAAGCCTTGCATGGATATATTTAGGTTGTAGACATTTTTAGAATGTTATGTTCATACACACAGACTCAAATATGAAGTTTCAGTCAAGTTGTGTAATTCTATTATTGGTAGTTACAGTTCTGGAAGAGTATCTATTCAAAGCCGACGTATTTAACGTATTTCTTGAGTTGCGCCTATATTTAGGATATGTGTGTGTATATTCATGATTAGCTATGAGTTAATTATGTTTGGTTAAACACAACTATCATGTAACATCAGGATCATACTATTTGAGATGATTTTGTGAAGCCGACTTAGTGAAGCATCACATCTATTCAGTTTGTGTTGCGCGGACCTAATATTGTTTGTATGCTTAGTTAAGCTGACAAAGATGTTATTGAAGTGTTTCCAAGAGTCGACATGACCCTCTACTTTAAAGAAGATACTTATAGTAGTTCATTTGTAAATGCAAAGGGTGAATGATAAGAGAAGAGATAGAAAAGTACAAAGCAGAATATTAGTTGTGTTTCATTCATCAAAGATCTATGTGAAGAAGAAGTGAAAGATTACAATACACTGGAACTGATCAAGATAGCAGGTCTACTCTATAGTTCATCATCAGATATAGTGTATATCTGTTCTACAAAAGGTTGTAGCCTTCACCATTGAAGTAGTAAGATTTTGGATAGTGAGTCCTCACCCCTAACAGGGTTATTTGTAAAAGAATCTTAACATGGTCAGACCCTTAATTAGGTCACTATACTTATTGCATTGTAAAGTACAACACCTAACAAGGTTGAAATATCTTCTAACAGGGATTACTATAAATAAGTATGGTTCATTGTGGGTACTAATTCCCACTGGGGTTTTTACCATTTGGTTTCCCCGTAACCAAATTGAAGTGTTATCTAAATGTGTATTTACTTTATTGTATTCTGAAGTTAATAAGAGAAAATAATTGAATTGGCTGATAACTGATTCACCCCCCCTCTCAGTTATCCCTTGGGACTATTCTAACAAATTCTAAATAAAATTTTCCCTCATAATTAAAATTTCCAACATCTCCTTATGTTTTGGCCTTAAGGGGGCCCAATCATCCATATCCCACCCACTTGGGTTCTGTGAAGCCCATTTCACTAAACAATCAACCACCCTATTCCATCCCCGCAAAATGTGATAAAGAAATATAATCAAGCATGGAACACATAATAAGGATCTGTTTAACCATCATTACTAATTTCCAATTAATCTCCTCCAGATATTGAGCATTCAACATATCAATCAAAATCTGAGAGTCTGACTTACTAACAATCCTATTCCAACCAAGAGAACACCATTTTTCTATAGCACAAATAATGGCCATAACCTCCATAATATTTGTAGAGTGACATCCCTTATAGGTAGAGAAGAAGAACACGACATCTCTCTGTTATCCCTACCAATACCATCAATTCTCGCATGTCTAGGATTCCCTTTAGAAGACCCATCAATATTGACTTTTAAAGTTCCCTCAAGAGGAGGGAGCCACTTACCATTTCTATGACTTTTTGTTTAACTTTCCTCAATCTCCTTCTAGCAGAGGGACTAACTCCATTGCCAACTAGATATAGATTCCTTATCATGGTTAGATCACTAGGATCTATAGGTCCAATAACATTACATTTTTCAAGAGTAGTTTCTTGAAGTCTACATAATTTTTTTTCCCTACATAAGGGAACTTATCATTTCTGAATATTGAAAGGTCCTCCCATTCTTTTCTAGCCATAAATTCCAGATGATGAAATTCAGACCAAGAAACCAAGTGACTTGTAGAAAAGAAGATTTGACTTGAGAATGACCCAAGTTGTCCCAAAACTCCACTAAAGAAGTGACATGAAAAAAAGTATGATTTCATGGTCCCCACCACATTTGCTAAATCTTTCTAGCATAAGAACACTAAAATAAAATGTGGGAAACACTTTCTTCACTGTTCTTACAAAGGGCACATCTAGACGGGCCTTGGAAGCCTCTCTTTCTTAAATTATCCCAAGTGAGAAATCTACTTTGGGAAACCAACCAAAGAGAAAATTACACTTGGCAAGAGAAGCAATTCCAAACTTGTTTCCACCAAGGCATGCCTTCCCTATCATCCACCTTCCTATCCAACTCTTGATAACCAGAATGAATAATAAATTTAGCTTTTAAGTTAGGACCCCAATCTAGAACATCTCTATCCTAAAGAGAATTAAAAAGTCTTCCAGCTAAAATATTCACTAGTTCCTGAGATTCTCTTTAGTTCCACCACGTGTCCATTCCTGAGGATTCCTCCAACAAGTCACTTGAATATGACCCTTAAGAATAATAGTCTTAAGATCAACTACCCTACTCCAACAAGCTGCAACAAAAATATCACAAAGGGGTTGAAGGTGAGGGAACTGTAATATAATTGGGGGATGGCCATCACAAGACTCATGCCAGAGCTGAGCATCTGATCCTCTATTACAAATAAAAAATGCCTTCTTTAATGAGTTTTTCCCCTTTTTTGATAGTGTCCTAGATCATGGAACCCCTCCCCATCAATTTTCACTGAGGCACATCCATACTATCAATACCTATGAGGTATTTGTGAGTGATGATTCTAGCACAATCCTAATCCTTGCAAGTGTGACATCTCCAATATAATTTGGTTTTTATAACTTGACCCATTAAACCAACAAGCCTAAGACCAATATTTTGGTCTACAAATTGAATCCCATCTAACCACGATCCACTTACAAGAAAGGAAATTATTGGACCAAATAAATTTGTGAGAGAGCATAAAATTATTTCACAAAACTAGATGGACATCTACATAAAGCATACTTATATAGGCAAAGCATGAACAATCAACTTTTACAAAGTAACTCTTCTAGCTGATGGTAGTCATCCACAGGTCCAATGGCTAACCCTCTTTCAAAACCTATCCATAGTTTTGTAAAAAAAATCTTTATGTTGAGAACCCACACCAATCAAAATCCCAAGATAGACCAGAGGAAGGGAACTAATACAAAATCTAAAAATATGGGCAATCCTATTTTGAATAAGATGAGGTGTATTAAAGAAATAAATAAAAAACTTATTCTCATTAATTTTCTACCTCGAGGTAGCCAAATATGTATCCAATTTTTCTTTAATTCAAAAACTTTGTTGATTCTGATCCTTCCCATCAAAGTAGTATCATCCACAAACTGCAAGTGAGAATAGGGAGGCAGATTCTCACACCAACTCCACTCTTGAATCAAGCCCTGTCCAACCTTGGATTTGATGAGTCTACCAAGCTCCCCATCCATGATGATAACACAAATAAGAAGATAGATGATCTCCATGTCAAAGATCCCTAGAGGCACTAAAAATATCAGAAGGTTCCTCATTAACCAAGATTGAGAAGGAGGCAAAGGAAACATAGCTCATAACCCAACTAACCCAGTCACTACTAAATCCAAAAGCTCAAAGAACTTTCTATAAAAATCCCATTTGACTTTATCATATGCCTTTGTCATGTCAAGTTTGATAAATATGGATTTCTCTTTAGAAGTAGCCATGGAATGAATGGCCTTAGTAGCAATCACAATTCCATCCAAAATTTGTCAGCCAAAAACAAAGCCACCATGCTCATTAGAAATAATAGTTTTGAGGCATAGCTTATGTATCTCAGAAATAAGTTTTTTGATAATCTTATAGACCACATTGCAAAGAGAAATTGGTCAAAAATAATCAAGTCTATCACACTTTCCTTCTTAGGAATAAGGGAAAAAAATATAGAATTCATGGTGTTTAACATCTATGTATTATTATGTGATTCCTGAACTAGTTCAAGAAGATCCTTTTTGATAACCTCCCACAACTACTGGTAAAATTCAACAGGGAAGCCATCTAGACCAAGGTATTTTCCTTTTTTCATGTGAAAGATGATATTCTCCAATTCTTACAGCAAAACAAGTCATATAAGAGCCTCATTCATTTCACTAGAGACAAGGGGGGAATACACTCCAAAATTGATATTTCTTCTTCCCTAGAAGGAAGAGAGTCTTCCATGTGACAAGTCTGTCACCCATAAAGAATGCTCCTCCTGTTGTGTCTTTCTATCATCTATGTTTCCAGCCTAATAAGCATCAATATAAACTTGTAACTCAAATTTCCCTTCTTTATTATACCATAAGCCATAGTCTTTGGTATTCTTCAGATATCTCAGAATTCATGTGTGATTCCTTGGGATTAGCAGAGAATCTTGCAACTATACAAACTTCATGTGCTATATCTGGTCTAGTATGTACAACATACATTAGTTTTCCAATCATTGATCTATACAAGGTTTGATTTACCTCATTTGATTTGTCTTGTTTTTTCAGCTTACATCCAGTTGCCATAGGTGTTCCAATTGGTTTGGAATCATCCATCTTGAATATCTTCAACACTTCTTTGATGTATTTGGATTGTGTGATATAGATACCTACATCTTGTTGTAGAATTCGTAGACCAAGAAAAAATTTGATCCCTCCAAACATTGACATCTCAAATTATTTGCTCATTTTATTAGCAAATGATTTGCATAACATATCATTACCTCCAAATATGATATCATCAACAAATATCTCAGCAATCAAAACTTTATCATTAGTATCTCCTTTCAAATATAGATTACTGTTATCACTTGTTCTGATAAATCCAATACTAATGAGATAAGAGTGAATTCTTTCATACCATGCTCTCGATGCTTGTTTTAATCCATACAAGGATTTGTGTAGTCTACTTACCATGTTCCTCTTGTTAGGATCAACATACCCTTCAGGTTGTTCAATGTAGACCTCTTCTTCTAGAATTCCATTTAAGAATGCATATTTGACATTGATTTGGTATACTTTGAATCCTTTGTAAGAAACATAAGCAAGTAGAATTCTTACTCCTTCTAGTCTAGCAACGGGTGCAAAGGTTTCTCCATATTCAATACCTTCTTCTTATGCATACCCTTTTCATACCAGTCTTGCTTTGTTCCTTGTGACTACTCCATTCTCATTCATTTTGTTTCTGAATATCCATTTGGTACAAATGAAATTTTTGTTACTCAGACTAGGTACTAATGTCCATGCTTTATTATTCTCTATCTGCTCAATCTCTTCATTCATTGCACTAACCCATTCTTGATTCTCAAGTGCAGTATTGATAGATTTAGGCTCAAAATCACAAATCAAACATGTAATGACATGTAACTAATTGAATGTTTGAAGATGTTAAGTTGATCACCGAAATGTAGAAAGATAATGCAAGACATTAAATCAGTTAATGGATTGTATTTTCATTGATGCCGACTTGATATAATCTAATCGGTTATATTCAAAGTGTCAAAGACTTCATAGAATTAGAGAGATAAAGATTATTCTTTCAGTAATGCATAAAAGACAAGCATTCACTAAGTGACTTCAAACACCGATGGCTAGTGGAATGTGATGGACATAGATCACCAAAATTTAAGTCATAGTGATGTTCGAGAAAAGAAAATTGACAAGCAGAATCACAAGCATACCCGATGACTAGAATCATAATGTAACCCGATGGACAGTCAGCCTAAAGGACAATAAACCTCGATGGGCAGATAACCCTGATGGAGAAGCCTAAGGAGAACTGAAGTGTTAACCGAAGCTATAAAAGAGTTAAAACACTAAAGTTAACTGAAGTTCAGAAATGACAAAATATCTAGCTGGCAGAGCTAAATATAGACTTAACTGGTAGTTGTCATTGTTTTCATTGACAAGATAAAGCTAGAGATAAGTAAATGATTTAAAGATGTTTTTTCCAGTTGGAAAGAAGATCTCTGTGAGATAAAACAAGAGCTTTTCTTTAAATCAAATTGGCTAAGATTGTGGATCACACCAAGATCAAGAAAATCAAGAACCTAGAAACAGTGATATCATGTCTATAAAGAGACAACTTAATTCATTATGAATTAAGGGGGGTGAATGAAAAAGGGGATGTTGGAGAGAAACTGATGAAGAACAACTTCATACAGTCCTGATCAATCAAGCTGGGGAAAGAGATAAATATTTCTATGGACACTGAGAAACAGAGAATAACATCACCAAACAGAACAAAATTGGAGCAAAGGTATCGAAAAGATATATTAATCAGACTATTTTTATGAGCTTACAATAGATCTAAAAATATGCAAGTATAAGTTGTATATGTGAATAGATCATACTGTTTTAGTTTAACCATTGATTCAGAAAGTCTCTTAACCAACAAAGATATAAAGATCCTTACTACATTGAGATACATCCTAAGGAGTATCAAAAAGTTTGACCATTAAGATAGCATGAGATGCCAGATACCTATTGACAGGCCAAGAGAGTGTTTGATCAAGGAAGGTAGCATAGAGATGCCCGATATCAAGTGACAAACTAATCTTTTAAATCCTCTAACAAGGTCACACCTAACAATGTGTTTGTAACCTTTAACAGGGTTGGCTCTTCACTGAGCTCACTTCAGAAGAGTGAAAATTTTGGGTTACTAGTCCCAAGTGGTTTTTCCCTTAATAGGGTTTCCACGTTAAAAATCCATGTGTCAATGTGTTTATAATTCATTACTTTAGTGTTTTGCATTACACATAGCTAATTTGGATTGATTGGTATAATCTAAGTAATTTACAATTTTTTGGTAAATTAAAAGACTGCTATTCGGTAAACATATAGAATAAGGTTTAACAAAGCATTCTGACTAGTAGTAATTTGATAAGTATATTTGGAGGCATTCATCTTATAGGATTGAAGATAACTAGAGGCTTAATATTGTGGTACTAAGTTTTTGGGTTGATTAATTGTAATATTTTTGAGGCCACTGATTCACCCCCTCTTAGTTATTACTAACAATTAGTATCAGAGCTTGTGTGTTTAGAAATGGAGTTTAAAAAATCAAGAAAAATATCACAAGATGAACAGATGAGATGTGCCCAAATTGAATAAAGATAACTTTGCATCATAGCAAAGCAGAATAAGAATCCACCTATCAGGTATTGGAAATGATGTTGTTCAATACTTAGATACTGAATACATTTTTCCTACAAAACCTCATACTCTTGAGCAATTAAGAGAAAAACATGAGCATAATTGCATGATGATAGAACTTGCCTCATCACTCTCCGATGCTGAGTTTGAATATGTCAAAACTTGCACCTTTGCAAAGAAAATGTGGGATAAATTGAAGCTAGTACATGGAGGAGATGCTAATGTACTAAGAGAAAAGGTAGAAATCCTAAGAGGGAGGTTTGATGACCTAAGGATGAAAGAAGGAGAAAATATCACTCAGTATAGCTATAGAATCAAAGAGGTAGTCAATGCTATCCAAGGAGTTGGAGGTACACTTGAAGAGGAGACAATCATAAGTAAAATCTCAAGAACCTTACTGCCTATATATGCTATTAGGGTTTCTTCTATTCAAGAAATGAGAGCAATTACAAACAATACAGTTACTCTAGATAGTCTGATTGGTAGATTGATTTCATTTGAGATGAATAACTTTGATAATAGTGTCTTACCATCTATAGAATCTACATTCAAATATTCTTTGAAAATAAGTAATTCAAGTCATAGACATGCTATTAGAAATGATAGTGAAAGTGATAATGAGGATCAAGGACTTGATGAGATTGAAGCACTAATGACAAGAAGATTGTAGAGAGGCAAAGGTAAATACAAAGGTAAATTACCACTTGTATGTTTCAATTGTAAAGAGGTTGGACACTTTGTTGCAAGATGTCCAAATAGAAGAAAAGATGACATAAGTAATGATAGATCATATGAGAAGAAGGTTGATAGAAGTGATCATAGAGATTATCAAAGCAACCAAAAATCTGACAAGAGAGATACCCGAGACCACAAGGACAAAGGGAAGAAAACTTGTTACCTAGTTGAGAACAGAGCTGATGAAACTTACACCAAATATGAGGAAGACATTGAGATGGTATTTGTGGCCATGAAGGATGACTCAAACAAAGAAGAAGAAAGGTATGTAGAAACTACACTCATATCTAAGGTTAGTAAGAATGATGTCTAGATCATAGATAGTGGCTGCACTCACCATATGACTGGTGATAAGAAATTTTTTGAAACTTTTGAATACTATAATGGCAGTTCAGTAAGAATGGGTAATGATACACCTTGTCTAGTTGAAGGTAAAGGAACCATAATGTTAAATAACCTGATCAAATGTGAAAATTATTACTGGGTAAAAGGACTAAATTATAATTTGTTAAGTGTTTCACAGATGAACAATTCAGGTCACGGAGTAGCATTTGAAAATAAGAAGGAAAAGATCTTCAATGAATTAGGAAGGTTGATCAAAACTGGTGAATAGAAAAAAGGTAACCTTTTCTATCTTGATGACATTAAAACCACTTGTTTGATATCTAGAAAGGAAGACATATGGTTGTGGAACAAAATATTGTGTCATGTAAATTTTGACAATATGATAAAGATAAGCAACAAAAGGAATGTAGGAGGCTTACCAAGCATGACCAAGCCCGAGCATATAACGTGCAAGAATTGTAAAAAAGGTAAGATGAGAAACTCTAGTTTCAAGAGTAAAACCCATACATCTAATGCAATTCTAGAATTAGTCCATACTGATCTACGTGGACCCATGAGGACAAAGAGTTAGTATGGAGATAGGTATTTTATTCTCTTTGTTGATGATTATTCTAAAATGATGACAATTATGTTTTTAAAAGATAAATCAGAAGCATTAAAGATGTTTAAATGGTATAAGGCTATGGTAGAAAAAAAAAGTAAAAATAAATTGAAATGCTTAAGGTCAGATAGAGGAGGGGAATTTACTTCGGATGAATTCACTAACTATTGCAATGAGCATGGAATTAAAAGACAGGTTTATGCACCAAGAACACCACCGCAAAATGGAATTGCTGAGAGGAGAAATAGATCAATTGTTGACTTTGCAAGAACATTGATGATTGAGAAGATCATCACTCAAACTTTCTAAAGGGAAGTTATCAGTACTGCTACCTACACATTAAACAAAGTACAATTGAAGAGGGACACAAAGAAGACACCCTATGAGCTTTGGTATGGTCATACACCCAATGCAAGTTACTTCAGAATCTTTGGTATTTAATGTTATATTTTGAAGGATGATAGAAATGGAAAACTTGACTCCAAAAGTGAAGAAGGTATCTTCCTAGGGTATTCAACCAAAATCAAGGCTTATAAATGTCTTAACAAGTCATCTAACAAGATCATTGAAAGTGCAAATGTGAAAATAGATGAATTTGTAGAAAAGAATGATAAGGAAAGAAAAAGAGAACTAAAGGACTACAATAGGTTTGTTTATATAGAACTTGAATCTCTACTTGAGAAACGGTGTATCACTCTTGAGCAATAGAACATTGCACTCGAGCATCAAGCTGCAATTACTGAAAATTAGGAAAATCCTCAAGATGATGTTCCGAGTGATGGAGATCAGAATGGAGGTCAAGAAGATCAGATGATGAAAACAAGGCTGAACCAAAAATTTCCAAGTATGTTATAAGACATCATCCAAAAAATCAAATCATAGGAGACAAGAAGGCTGTAATGAGAACATGAAGTAAGTCACTAAACACTAGATGTTTACTTTGTGATTTTGAGCCTAAATATGTTAATAATACACTTGAAAGAGAAGAATGGGTCAGTGTTATGAATGAAGAAATAGAATAGATTGAGAAGAATAGTACATGGACACTTGTACCAAGACTAGATGACAAAAATGTCATCAGTGCCAAATGGATATTCAAAAACAAGCTGAATGAGAATGGAGAAGTCACTAGAAACAAAGTAAGATTAGTATGCAAGGGATATGCACAAGAAGAAGGTATTGATTATGGTGAAACCTTTGCACCTATTTCTAGACTAGAAGGAGTTAGAATCTTACTTTCTTATGATGCATACAAAGGATTCAAAGTATACCAGATGGATGTCAAATCTGCATTCCTAAATGGAATACTTGAAGAAGAGGTATACATTGAGCAACCAAAAGGGTTTGTTGATCCAGACAAGAGAAACATGGTATGTAGACTACATAAATCCTTGTATGGATTGAAACAAGCACCTAGAGCCTTGTATGAAAGAATTCACTCCTATCTCATTAGCATTGAATTTGTGAGAACAAGTGAAAATAACAATCTATACTTAAAAGAAGATATCGATGGTAATATTCTGATTACAAGAATTTTTGTTGATGATATAATTTTTGGGGGAAATGAAATGTTATGAAAATCCTTTGGTAATGAAATAATCAAATAATTTTAAATGTCTATGTTTGGGGAGATCAAATTCTTTCTTGGTCTATAGATTCTTCAACAAGATACATGCATATATCACTCAGTCCAAATACATCAAGGAAGTGCTGATGATATTCAAGATGGAAGATTCCAAACTAGTTGGAACAACTATGGCTACCAGATGTAAACTAACAAAAGAAGACAAATTAAATGAGGTAAATCAAACCTTCTATAGATCAATGATTGGAAAACTAATGTATGTTGGTCATACCAGAACAGATATAGCACATGCAGTGGGAATAGTTGCAAGATTCTCTGCTAATCCCAAAGAATCACATATGACTGTTGTCAAGAAAATTTTGAGATATCTAAAGAACACTGAGGACTATTGCTTATGGTATAAAAGAGAAGGAAAATTTGAGCTACAAGTCTATAGAGATGTTGATTGGGCTAGAAACATTGATGACCGAAAGAGCACAACTGGAGGAGCATTCTTCATGGGTGACAAACTTGTTACATGGATAAGCAAGAAGCAAGGATGCATCTCTCAGTCTACTACAGAAGTAGAATATGTGGCTGCTACTACAAATTGCTCCAATATTGCATGGATCAAACAATTACTAGAAGGTATGAATATGAAGATTCTTGAACTAGTAATTATCTACTATGATAATACCAGTGCAATTAACATTTATAAGAATCCAGTCATGCATGCTAAGACTAAGAATATTGCTATCAAGTATCACTATCTAAGAGAAAAAGTGCAAGTAAAGGAGGTGATACCAGAATATGTTCAATCAAAGGAAAAATTGGCTGATATATTCACCAAACCATTACCGAAAGATGCATTTGAGTACCTAAGACAGAGACTAGGGGTCCAACCCTTGTCTATCGATTAGTAAGCTGACTAGGAGGCTGCATCAGCCTAAACATTATCTGAAGATCATTAATGTTGATGCAAGCATAGAGATGGACAAAAAAAGATACATCTGTACATAGCAAGGTACAAATCTGCACCAAACACCAGAGTCAATGTATTGCTAATGGATAGGGAAATTCAAGGAATATGTTGTAAAAAGGATGGAAGATGATATAGAAGATTATTGTTTGGAATTATTGTAAAAGGGAGAGATTATCTCATTATCATAAAGGAGAGATATAATTAATCATAAGGGAGAGATTATCTCATTGATCAGAAAATATTATATCATTATTCATGAAGTGAAGTTCTTGAGAATCAAAAGCAAGAGTTAATTAATATTCAAAGGGGGAGAGATTGATTACATATGAAATATCCATCTAAGGGAGAGAAGAAACATAGGGAGAGAGTTCATACAAAGAGAGAGATTGTTGTCAAAGGAAAAAGAGATTATCAAGAAGAGGAACAGTCAAGGAAGAGCACATATCAAAATAGAAAATGAAGCTGCTACATCTATCCAATGAAGGGATTGAAGATTGAAGACACTCACTCTGTAAGAAACAAATCTAAGCTATTTGAGATTACCGAGAGCTAGACATTTGTAATAGTTACAATAGGAAAGATTGATGAAACTGTTATATTTCATATTGTATTTGTAATAGTATAGTATGATAATGTAGTGTGTTGCGATCAATGCCAAAGGGAGAGATTGATGACATGTAACTGATTGAATGTTTGAAGATGTTATGTTGATCACCAAAATGCAGAAAGATAATAGAAGACATTAAATCAGTTAATGGATTGTATTGTCATTGATGTCAACTTGATATAATCTAATCGGTTATATTCAAAGTGTCAAAGACTTTAGAGAATTAGAGAGATAAATATTATGCTTTCAGTAATGCATAAAAGACAAGAATTCACTAAGTGACTTCCAACACCGATGGCTAGTGGAACCCAATGGACAGAGATCACCGAAAGTTAAGTCACAGTGATGCTTGAGAAAAGAAAACTGACAAGCATTACCAATGAGAAAAATCACAAGCATACCTGACAACTAGAATCATAGTGTAACTTGACGGACACTCAATCCCGAAGGATAGTAAACCCTGATGAATAGATAACCCTGACAGAGAAGCCCGCAGAGAACTAGAGTGTTGACCGAAGCTATGAAAGAGGTAAAACACTGAAGTTAACTAAAGTTCAAAAATGATAAAAATATCTAGCTGGTAGAGCTAAATATAGACTTAACTGGTAGTTATCATTACTTTTATTGACAAGATAAAGCCAAAGATAAGTAAAGGATTTAAAGTTGTTTTGTCCAATTGGCAAGAATATCTCTGCAAGATAAAATAGGAGTTTTTCTTTAAGTCAAATTGGCTAAGATTGTGGATCATGCCTAGATCAAGAAAATCAAGAACCTAGAAACAATGATATCATGTCTATAAAGAGACAACTTAATTCATTACGAATTAAGGGGAGTGAATGAAAAAGAGGATGCTGGAGAGAAACTGATGAAGAACAACTTCATACAGTCTTGATCAATCAAGCTGAGAAAAGAGCTAAATATTTCTATGGACACTGCGCAATAGAGCATAGCATCACCAAGTAGAACAAAAGTGGATCAAAGCTATTGAAAAGATATATTGATCAAATTATTTTATGAGCTTACAATAGATCTGAAAATCTGCAAGTATAAGCTGTATATGTGAACAGATCATACTATTTCAGTTTAACCATTGATTCAGAAAGTCTCTTAACTAAGAAGGATTTAAAGATACTTTCTATATTGAGATACATCCTAAGGAGTATCAAAAAGTTTGATCACGAAGATAGCATGAGATGCCAGATACCTATTGACAAGCCAAGAGAGTGTTTGATCAAGGAAGGCAGAATCGAGATGCCCAATATCAAGTGACAAACTAATCTTTTAAATCCTCTAACAAGGTCACACCTAACAGTGTGTTTGTAACCTTTAACAGGGTTGGCTCTTCACCGAGCTCACTTCAAAAGAGTGAAAATTTTGGGTTACCGGTCCCAAGTGGTTTTTCCCTTAATAGGGTTTCCACATTAAAAATCCATGTGTCAATGTATTTATGAGTCATTACTTTAGTATTTTTCATTACACATAGCTAATCTGGATTGATCGGTATCCTCTAATTAATTAACTATTTTTTTGGTAAATTAAAAGACTGATATTTGGTAAACATACAGAATAAGGTTTAACAAATCATTCCGAGTAGTAGTAATTTGATAAGTATATTTGGAGGCATTCATCTTATAGGACTGAAGATAACTAGAGGCTTAATATTGTGGTACTAAATTTTTGGGTTGATTAATTGGAATATTTTTGAGGCCACTGATTCACCCCCCTCTTAGTTATTACTAACAACATCTAGTGTTAAGTGACTTACTTCTTGTTCTTATTCTAGCTATCTTGTCTCCTATGATCTAGACTTGTGGATGGTGTCTTCTGACATACTTGGCAAGTATAGGTTGAGATATATGTTCCTCATTTTGATTATCATCTTGACCTTCATTTAGATCTTCATCATCACTTGGTTTAGCATTGTGAGCATTTTCCCAATTTTCTATGTGTGCAGCCTGATGCTCGGGTGCATTGTTCTGTCGCTCGGTAGTGATACACTGTTGCTTGGGAAGAGTGCCAGGTTCTTCAATGTAAACAAATCTATTGTAATATTTTGGTTGTTTCTTCTTTCCTCATCATTTTTCTCAGCAAATTCATCCACTTTAACATTTGCACTTTCAATGATTTTGTTAGAGGATTTGTTAATACATTTATAAGCTTTTCTTTTGGTAGAATAACCTAGAAATATTCCTTCATCACTTTTGGAGTCAAGCTTTCCATTTCTATCATCTTTGAATATATAAAATTAACTTCCAAAAATTCTAAAGTAACTTATATTTTGTGTGTATCCATACCATAGCTCATAAGGTGTCTTATTGGTGTCTTTCTTCAATTGAACTCTGTTTAGTGTATAGACAACAATACTGACAACTTCTCTCCAGAATGTTTGTGTGATGCCTTTCTCAATCATCAGTTTTCTGGCACAATCAATGATTGATCTATTCCTTCTTTCAGCAATCCCATTTTGTTGTGGTGTTCTCGGTGCAGAAACTTGTCTTTGAATTCCATGCTCATTACAAAAGTTAGTGAATTCACCATAAATAAATTCTCCTCCTCTATCCAATCTTAGACATTTCATTTCTTTTCCACTTTTTTTTCCAACTATAGATTTATACCATTTGAACATCTTAAATGCTTCTGATTTCTCTTTTAAGATTATAAAAGTCATCATCCTAGTATAATCATCAACAAATAGAACGTAGTATCTATCACCATAATAGATCTTTGTTCTCATGGGTCCACATAGGTTAGTATGGACTAACTCTAGAATAGCATTAGATGTGTAGGTTTAGCTCTTGAAACTAGAATTTGTCATTTTTCCTTTTTGACAATTCTTACACATGACATGGTCTGATTTTGACATGCTCGGTAAGCCTCTTAATTTTCTTTTCTTTCTTATCCTAACCATGTTTTCAAAATTCACATGACATAATATTTTATGCCACAACCAAATGTCTTCATTTCTAGCCAATAAACATGTGGTCTCAATATTATAAAGATAAAATAGGTTACCTTTTGTTTATTCACTAGTACCGATCAACCTTCCTATTTCATTATAGATATTTGCCTTTTTGTTCTCGAATGCAACTCGGTGACCTGTGTTATCTAGCTATGAAACATTCAATAGATTATAGTTAAGTCCTTTCACCCAATATGCATTTTCACATCTGATCAGATTATTCAACATGATTGTTCCTTTTCCTTCAACTAGACAAGGTGAGTCATTACCCATCCTAACTGATCCACCATGTTATAATATTCAAAAGTATCAAACTTTTCTTTATTTCCAGTCATTTGGTGAGTACAACCACTATCAATAATGCAGACATCATTCTTTCTAACCTTAGATACGAGTGCAGTTTCAACATACCTTTCTTCTTCGTCTGAATCATCCTTCATAGCAACAAATACTACCTCAATGTCTTCATCAGATTTGGTTTCAGTATTCTCAGCATTGTTTTCAACCAGGTAACAAGTCTTCTTTCCTTGTTCCTTGTAGTCTTAGTTATCTCTTCTGTTAGACTGTCAGTTACTTTGGTAATCTCGGTCATCACTTCTATCATACATCTTTTCATAAGATCTGTCATTGTTTATTTCATCCTTTCTTTTGTTAGGGAATCTAGCAGCAAAGTGACCAATTTCTTTGCAATTATAACAGACCAAGGGTAATTTACCTTTGTATCTACCTTTGCCTCTTTGCAATCTTCTATCCATTAGTGCTTCAATTTCATCAAATTATTTTTTATCACTATCACTTTCACTATCATTTCTCATAGTGTGTTTATGACTTGATTTACTTATTTTTAGAGAAGATTTGAATGCAGAATCAATAGATGGAGGACATTGTTGTCATATTTATTCATCTTAAATGAAATAAGTCTACCAATCAAACTATCAATAGTAACATTATTATTTTCTACTGCTCTCATTTCTTGAATTGCAGATACTCTAATAGCATAAACATGCAGTAAGGTTCTTAGAATTTTACTTACCACTATTTCTTATTTTAGTACACCTCCTACTCATCGGATAGAATTAACAACCTCTTTGATTTTTCTACTGTACTGAGTGATGTTCTATCCTTCTTTCATTCTAAGGTCATCAAATTTCCTCTTAGACTTTCAGCTTTAGCTCTCAGCACATTTTTATCTCCTCCATGTACTATCTTGAGTTTGTCCCACATTTTCTTTGTAGTGGTGCATGATTTGACATCTTCAAATTTAGCATCAGAGAGTGAAGAAGCAAGTTCTATCATCATAGAATTGTGTTCATGTTTCTCTCTCAATTGATCAACTTTTGGAGGTCCAGTAGGTAACAAAAGTTCAATATCCAAGTACTATGTGATATCATTTCCAATACCTGAGAGGTGGAGTCTTATCCTTCTTTTCCATGATGCAAAGTTGTCCTTGTTCAACTTAGGCACATCTCTTTTACTCATCTTGTGATCTTTAGCTTGAGTCTTGAAACTCCCTTCCAAGCACACTAGCTCTGATACCAATTGTTAGAATAACTGAGAGGGGGGGTGGGGGTGAATTAGTGGCCTAAAAAATTAATCTGATAACTCAACCAAAAATTTATATCTCAAATATAATATCCCAAGTTATCATGCAGTCCTACAAGATGTATGCCTTTAAGTCATCTTATCAAATTTATACTGCTCGGTGAATATACTATTTATCCTTTTCTAAGCTTTACCAAATAGCAACAATTAAACTTAGTGTTTACCTATGAATCTTATTTTAGTAATGTGTAAAGAAAAACATCAAAGCAATGAACCATATACACATTTGACTCTTTAATTTTTAATGTGGAAAACCTGTTAAGGGAAAAACCACTTGGGACCGGTAACCCAAAATTTTCACTCTTCTGAAGTGAGCTCGGTGAAGCGCCACCCCTGTTAAAGGTTACAAACACACTTTTAAGTGAGACCTTGTTAGAGGATTTAAAACTAATAGTTAATCACTTGACCTATCATTCACTATGTTGTCAACATGAAAACCTTTTGATACTCCTTAGGATGTATCTCAATATAATAAGGATGGTTAAATCCCACTTGGTTAAGAGAGTTTCTGAAACAATGGTTAAACAAAAATAGTAAATGATCTATTCATTAATACAACTTAAACTTGAAGATGTTTAGATATATTGTACATCCATAATAACTCTTCTGATCAATGTTCTCTTCAATTCCTTTTCTCCCCTTCTTTTTTCTTGGTGAATGTTGTTGCTTCTCTATTGCTCGGTGTTTGTAGAATTCTTGGCTCTGTTCTTCAGCCTGTATGATAAGATCTACATGAAGACTTCTATCTTCACCATAATTATATTCAACATTCCTCTCTTCATAATGAATCACTTGTCTTTTCATATAGACATGATTTCACCGTTTCATCTGCTTGTCTTTCTTGTTCTTGGCATAGATTCTTTCTTGATCTACAAGTCTCACCATGCATTTGCTTTAATATTTAAAGCCTTTCTTTAGTTTTATTCCATATATTTCTCCTTGACAATTGGGAATAAAACTAGCTTTAAAACTTTAGTTCAACTGGTCGATAAAAATAAATCAATCAATCAGTTAACTCTATCTTTATCTCCTGCCAGCTACGTGTTTTGTCATTTCCTAGCTCTAGTTCTGATCAGTGATCAACTCTTTGTTTTCTCAGTCATTGACTCCAGTTGTCCTTGGGCATCAATACTCTCTGTCAGTGTTGTCTTTTGGTCAACATTTTGAATTTCTCAGGGCTCACTTTAATTATGCTTGGGGTTGTGGTGCTCAGTATACAGTGTAACTATTCAAGGTTCTCTATCTATCGGTGTGCACTGTCTGTTGGTGTTTACTATCACTCGGTGTACACTGGATTTTTATGTTTTCAGATAACATAAACTTTATCTATTTGGTTTCTTGAAGTCTATGATAATAATTATATGACCAATCATATTATATCAAGTTGACATCAATGAAAATACAATACATTAATTGATTTAATGTCTTGCATTTACTTTCTGCAGCTCGGTGATCATCAACTTGTCATCTTCAAACATTCAATAAGTTATAGCTCATCAATATCTAGTGTGGTGACATGGTTCCACAAGTCGGTATGGGTGTACATTGTGACAGAGAGAGTTCAGATGGATAAATGGTTTGATAGGAAATATTTTAGGTACAAATATATGGCTCTCCCAAATTGGTAACTTTATGCATGTTTACTAGGGTATAATGCATTGATTCTTTGTAGGGCACAAAATAGACTTCATTAAATATTTATCTTGGAGTCTTACAACTTGGTATATATATTTATTATATATATATAAAGGTGCCCTCCAAACCAGGTGTCATGATGATCACTCAATTTTATAGTATAACCTTCTAAATTCAACTCTCGAATACACATACTATACATGGTATAATCAACCTTTTATTATCAAGGGTACTTCAATTTTTTTTTTTAATTTGAAGTCCCAACACCTTCAACACTAGATCCATCCCATAGTATTTGTTGATCCACTCTTGTGTACATCATACAACATACTTTGTACTGTGATCCATGTCTTTCATTTCCACCTCATTCACATCCATGGTGTGTTAACTATGGTCAAAGATTCTCTTATGGTTATATGAGGGGTACAACTTGTTGTCATTAGATTTGGCCCTAGTCCTCTTGTATATTCACATGGTTCAAGATTTGACTGCTAGGTCAAGGTCCATTCTACAATAGTCTTACTATGACCTAATACACATCCATAGAGTAGGTCCAACAGTCCTATATATTAGGTACATATTTAAAATGAGACCCTATAATATGGCCAAATGTCCTAGTGGGGTCAAATTCATCTCTAGTTATTTTTAGAATTTCCAAATAGAATTCTAAAATTTTTGCATCCACACTCTTTTCAACCTTCATGACACAGTAGATGTGCACTCCCACTTTGATGGGGAATTGAAAGCATGATTTATGTTTCCTTACAATAAACCTATGTGTATCCCTTACTTTCCTTCAAAATTCTAATACAATTAGTATGTCACAAGGATAACTCGACAATTTGTGGGGAGGGAGTGTTTATCCAGCCAGCTTAATGTGTGTAAAGCTTCCAAATTTAATGAAGTAGCTCTCAAAACTTTTGATCTTTGGTGTATCCTTAGGATATAATCTCTTTGAAAAATCCCCTTCTATGTTCCTAATGATTGCAAAGAAAAAGGAATCATTCACAATCTTGTGGTCTTTCACACTCCTTTTGAAAGCCAATTGGGGGAAATAGTTGTATATCTTGATATTTGGTTCAATAAGTGTCCTTTTTGTCTTCAAACTTGGGAGTGTGGCTTGATATTTGAGTATGTATACTAGATAGGAGGTCATATAAAACCTTGGATTTGTTTTCACCTAGATAAACTACTCATGCAGGTTGTCATTGATTAATTTACACTAGTTAACATGTTCCTTCTTGTTAAAAATAGTCTTAATAAACAAGACCACCCAAGGCTCCAATTATTTGTCTTGAGGAATCCCTACCACCCTACTCAAGAGGGTGACATAATATCTGGAATTGATATGAAGGTAGACCCTTTGAACTTCCTTCATTTTCTCTAGTTGTTGTCCCTTGTTGGGATTCCCTATGAGGACTTCATTAATGTATCTCATACAATTTTGGTCAAATTCACAACATCTCTCCCCATATGTGTTTGTTACCTTACGATAAGTATTATGAATATGGATGTTTAAGACTTGTTCTATGTTCTCTTGGGAGATGTCCAGAACTACCTCTACCATTTTACCATAAACCCTCCATTCATTTTTTTATAGTTTTCTACACATTCCATTACCAGTTTAGGAGACATTAGGAAATAAAAAATCCCACTACCTCTAGCCCTGAATTTACCAAAAAGGTGGCCTAATAATTTCTTCCCTATGGTCCATAAAGTCTTTGAGGTCTGTTGGTTATATTTCTAGTTTTGACTTGCTATAAAAATTTTAGGTTCCCAGTAACGTTCTTACATAAATGTCAATTTGTGTCCAAAGTGCTATAAAATTGTCCCTACAAATGCTGATCTCCCAACAATGAAATTGATAAGATATGTGAAACCCTAAGTCCTAGGTCATTTTTCATTCTTGACGAGAAAAAATCCTAGTTCTTCATAATCAGTTTCTATTTCGCAGTTAAATTTTTCATGAATTTCAAGTCACTTAAATCATGTGTCTTTTTATCACATTCAGTTAGTCGCTTAATCTCTTATAACATGACCGAATATTCCTTTGGTTTAAGAGACTCAACACAGAGTGTTGGTCACGTTATCTCTAAGAAAAGGAATATACTTTAAAGGATTGATAGATTAAACGTGGGCCATTGATCAGATTAAAATCCTATGGTTTGAGTGAAGTCTCCAATGAAATCCTGGAGTTAAGAAAACATATGGCGACTTTGAATTTCTTCAGTCACGAAGTCTCGCAAACAAATCAGAGTTAAGACATGGTTATATTCTCTTTAGTCATGATATCTCTGAAGGAAACAAGGGTTAAGTTAAATCTTATGAGATCTAGCGATAACTATCAGATTCAAAGGTGATCTTGTGGCCAATGTTTAATTGTGAGATAAAAGTGCAGATGAGTAAAAGTTTATGAGATTCGGCAACAACCATTGATTGAGGAAAAGATCTAAAGTTTGGCGTTTAATCTCAGAATAGACCTTGAGTTAGATGATTTGTTCAAGGACAATGAGATTCAGTTAGTCACTAAGTCTCTATATAAATTATGGTTATCAAGGTTAAGTTGAAGCTAAGTCAAGTTTGATGTGAAACAATCTAAATCGAAGATTAAGATCAGATCTTATGGTTGGTGTTAAATCATGGAGAAATTTCAAAATGTCAAGGAATGTTCAACAATTCAGAGATAAGGACTTGAGATGTTGCCACGTGTTTAAGATTTCCAGAGATCTGTAATAGGAGTGAAGTCTCGGAGAAAACCCGTGGTTAAGTAACTTTTTTGGCAACTTAGAGATAATGTGTTGTAGCAAGATCTCGTGACAAACTAAGGTTAAGGTTAAGTCTTAAGAGATTTAGAATGAGCAATTGGACTAAAGATGATCTAATGATATTCACGCTGTCTTTGATTAGATGAAGTAAGTGCAAAATGAATGAGAGCTTTCACGTGAACTGTCTGATTAAAGAGGATCTAACGATGGTCGCGTAATCTCTAACTAAACTGATGGTAAGCCAGAAATTTCAACGACTTTGAGTTTCTTCAGTTGCGTAATCTCTAAAAGAAAGAAGGTTAAGTAAAGATTGAAAGCATGGTTAATATGAAAGATCTAAACCATTGATATATTTTAGATCGCAGGGTGCACGTTAAATCTCATGATAAAATTGGAGTTAAGGCTAACTCTAAGCAACAAGCAGATAGAACAGTCGCGTGGTCGCCAAGGAGAAATTGAGTAAGAGTAAGGTAAAGTTATAAGGGTTTTGTCTAATGCCATGATGAATAGTCGCTATCCAATTAAAGGAAGAGGATTCTAACAGAATGTCTAAAGATCTACTGAGCTGTAAAAGGTTGAGGAAACTAGCCAATCACAATCAATTTTTAAGGCTTGATCACTTATAATAAGGGTTTAATACTGAGAAATGGTACTTATGATCTACCCAAGTGACTTTTTAAATTCATAGTATTTGTCAATTCAAAGTGCCATGGCTAGGAGAAATTGATTTCATAGCACGTAGAGTAATGACAGAAGTGACTGAATAATAGTTTCATGATATTGAATATAATAGTGCATTGATTTCTCAGGAATAAATAAGTTTTGCCGTTGCTCATTTCAGTTTACCAAAGTTTAAAAATACAGAGCTAAGAATTGCATGAGTGTTAGTGTTTTCAGAAGAACATAGTTGTCTGGGTTTCAATGTGAAGAAACAAGAATTTGATTAGCATTGTGCAGTTAAGAGTAGAAAAGATGACTCAAGCAGCAAGTTTGGCTTCAACTAGTGGAAAGAGTGGAGATGCTAAAGATGCTCAAAAAGGAAAAAGGAATTACTCTAATGAATTTGTGACTATGCTACCAAGCACTAATCAGGGGAAAAAGGTAAATCATGAATACCTTGGTGACAATATGTCATTTTTTAGAGATGCTAAGACTCCTAATGCTTCTAGATACCATCTTTTTAATCACTTTCATAAAAATAGCGATGGTCCTATTCCCGTTTCAAACCCATGGACATTAGGGTTATCCAAATTAATAGTGCCAGGCGTCTTTGTAGATGTATGTTTGTTGCTTGAATTAGATATTAGATATGATACCATCTCTAAGACCATCAAGAAGATTGATGGAACAACCTTAGTTACTCTAGATATGACATCTTTTATGAAAGATTTCAACATTTACAACCCATGCACTACAGAGATAGACCTAAAAGCATTAGCAACTAGGTATACTAGAGAAGCTACCTTTGTGGCTAAGCCAATTCAAGATCGTGTGCCCAAAAATACCAGAAATTACATAACGACCATACCAAATTCCACTGCACCCTATTTCTACAAGGATTTAGCATTTTATATGAAATATATTTCCTATGGACTGTGTAGAGTTTTAGGAGTTGATGGGAGGTAGTGACAGGATATCTTCAGATATTCTGATGATTGTTTTGGATCTTCAGAGTCCACATGTTAGCACAGATTATGAATATATCTAGTATGTTATTGACCGAATGCATCAAGGGTTCATATAAATTTAGAAAAGGGAATCCAACCCTAAATTATTGTAGTACTCTCTTTTGATGCATTTGATTTTGTTTTATAATTTCAATATCATGGACCTACAAAATTTGAGACCTAGGAGATTCTTCCAAGGCCAATCCAACCCTATACAACTCTAGTTGAGGGTTTGGAATTACACATCGAGGGAAAATGAATTATGTGCATTCCAGAATTGGATGGTGTATCCAATTAAAATTTGCTTAGGAGTAAACATGAAAAGGTTGCCAATCAAGGTCTTGCAGCTTCTTAGGCCTTGTCAATTTGTGGACAAGTGGACAGGAGACCACAACTAGAGAGATTTATTTTATAATAAAGATTTCACTTTAACAAGGGTTTATGGTTTCACCCAGCCACCACATATACTTCCATATCATATGCCACCAAGGATAGCTATTATGGAGTTCATCTGGCAATTGATGTTGATTGATAAGGAGCATTTGGCTTCACATATAAAAGGTACCTTTACACCTCGATAATTTAAAGTTTATAACTTCACAATTGGAAAAAGGGCATTGGACTCAGTAAATAGATGGTTGGGTCATTTCAGAATGAGTGTAGCCTTATACAGGTATGTTGACACAAAGGGTTTCATTAAAAGTGCAAAGGAACTCTTTGCACCAACCATTCCAAATACCAAAGAACATGAGCATTCTGTGGAGGAGGACCTTATAAGGAACATCTTAGAAGATGAGGAATTTGCAAGAAGGGAAGATAAGTTCCAAGAGCTAATGGATCTAAAACAACAACTCAAGAAGAAAGGGATCCCTTTTGAGGGTTACTTTCCAGATGTACCTTACTTAAAAAGACTTGATAAGATGATATAATCTTATGGCACATTGTGTAACCAGCTTGAGGAACTAGTAGAAGATAAGGAAAGAGGTCCTAACAAGCCCTCTTCCTCTTTGTATAGTGATAGTAGCTATTTAGTGCATAGTCCTCCTCCAATGGATCAGCCACCATAAACATAGGAGAATGTAATAATGGATTTAAGTCAAGAACATGAGGCTGAGGTGACTACCGAGCCTCCCAAGAAGAAATAGAAAGTGGGAATAGGGGAGCCTTCTGATGTTAAGACACAAAAGAAAAAATAGTATAAGGTGAGTGCTTTAATCACCGGTAACAAAGCTTATGACCATTAGATCAGAAATTTAATAAGGGAAGGAAAGAAGAAAAGAGAAGATGCAGAAGAAGAAGTTGAAATAACTCTTTTATTGTGTCAGGATGAAAGAGAGCTTCAACAAGAGCAATTCTTGAGTGATGAAAATTTCATCAAAACCAAAGAATTCAAGGACTTCTTGATATGGGCAAAGCAACAACAAGTTGGGTCACAATTGTAGTTAGCAGGAGGTATGATAGGGCATATTAATGCCATACTTTAAAATCCCTAGGATATGCTTTTTCTAGGATCTTTTCTATGTTTTCATTATGCTTATTATGATTTTCTAGATAAATTTACTTATATTTCTTGTTATGTGACATGTTGTCACCAAACCTATTTTGTGATTGGAAATACGTAAACATGCTACACTTGAATGAAGATGCCAGGTTATTTATTTTGGAATTATAGTTATGTATTTTTGTAATGAATTTGCTGCTTAAACATGAATGATGAATGTGTATCTTGATGTCTGTTATCATAAATGTCTCTAACATCTAGAGTGCAGCGCACCAAATTAGAAACCATTACCTTGACCAGGTAAACCATGCCCATTAACTGGACTCCTGACTCGGTCTTGCAGTAGGTGCATACAAGAAAACCTCAGGCACAACACAGATAGATTCAGGATGACCAAGGTGGTAGAAAATGAGCAAAGACCTAGGCATCATAATAAATTCTTTAAGGAAATCTAGGGAAGAGTGGGAAGTTGGATTTGTTGTCAAAAGCATTTCCTTCCTCTTTCATGGATCAATTTAATCTCCAGTTTTATAGTTTCCTTTCATGTTTAGTAGGGTTGTAATAAAAGATCTGCCTATCTTTATGGTGTGACTAGATAACAGTTAGATGTTTTTCTTAAAATAAATCCCCGCTCCTGCATGAGAAGGAGGGTGTTATCAGTTATAGTTCACATTCTGTTTCTTTACAGTTGAAATTGTAATATGTTTTTGATCAATAGCGAATGAAGTTTTAAATCTACAATTTAGTATAATTGAGTTTGGATACTCACTCAAGAGGGCCCACTTGGTGAGGAAGCCGTGTTATCTAGATAGGATAATTTGCATATAGTTTAATTTTCTTGCATCTTGGTTTTATAATTCTGGTGTTAACACAGTTCCTACAGCCAAAAGCCGCAAGATAGTCCAACACTTTCTGCAGCCAAAGAGGCAAAGTTGTCAAAGCATTATGATTATGTTATCTAGTCTTTTCAAGTTATAGTGTTCCTTCAAGCACATTCATTTCTGCATTTCCGTTCCAGCATTCTTTACAAGCTTTGGAATAGTTTCCTTTTAAATCAATTTACTTCCGGCAACTATAGATTAGTTTCCCTTCAAAATAAATTTGTTTCTTGTAGCCATAGCGTGCTCTGAGTAAAAATCCTTGGTGCATATACTTTGCTGACCTGTTTCAAATAATACATCCCTGGGTTGATAAATTAAATGAGTTTCTATAAATTAGGATAGCTGCTCATTCAGATATCCAATCCCTGAGTTATGGTACTTTCCCAGTATTTGATACCTTAAATAGAACCAATCATTTTTGGTGCAATTGTCGGGGATGGTGTCGAGCCAAGTTTTTCTTCTTAGCCATTGGTAGATTTCAATTTTAGCATGTACATCCTTTTTAAATAGGGTTTTCTATCAAAAAGTATTTCACTCCACCGCCGAAATCTTTCATTTACCTATATGCATAGAAGAAGAAGAGACTCTTTAGGAAGGTAGTTACCCAACTACCCCAACAGTCGTTTAGGAGATATCTTTGTACTAGACAAAGACAAAGAGGAGTGTTAGTTCATGGATGCAATTTTCAACCTTCTTGTATCAGAATCATTATCATCATCTTTAGAAGGTGATCCACTAAACTTTCACCTTCTAGAATGTGAACTTGAGTTTAATCCATTTGTAGAAGCCTTAGCCAATCTCAAAATCCAAAACCTAGACAATCAAGAAGAAAATACACTACCTCTAGTCATTTACCAACTACAAGGTCTCCCTCAGCGTTTGCCTAGGATGGAGAACCCCCTACCTTTCCATTTCCCATTAATGATCAATATGATAACAACAACCTCAATAATATTCCCTCATCAACGCTTCCCAAATTTTATAGCTTAGTGACCGAAGATCCAGATACCTTTCTCTTTGGGTTTGACATCCTCTACCATAGTTATGACTACACCATAGATTCCCATAGGCTCAAATTGTTTCCTGCCACTCTCAAAGAGTCTGCATTAAGATGGTTTATGGGCTTAGGTCAAGATGTTGTTCATAATTGGGATGAAATAAAGGTAATGTTCCTAGAAAATTATAAAGAATACTGCAGGGGAAATGATATGAGAGGGGATGACATCTTCAAGATAACCCATAAGGAGGATGAAATCCTAGAGGATTATGTGTCAAGATTCTTATTCAGCCTCCATAAAAATACCCATCACCAGCTTAATGAGGAGTCCCAAAAACTTCTCTTTCTACGGGGTATAAATGAAGGATGCACTAAGGCCTTGGATCTTATGGATGGAGGAGATATCACCCAATCCACATGGGGAGATATCAAGAAATTCTGCCTCAATTACTCAAGAGCTACGCAAAAGAAGGGCATAGGATATAGAGCCACAATAGGCAAAACTATTGGTGCTAGAGCCTCAAGGGCATAAATCACACATTTGCTATCTGAATTTAAGCAGGAAATTATCAATAACATGGCCACCCAGTTGGACACAATGCAGGAAAAAAAGAAACATGAGGAGGCCAAAGCTATGCTAGTAGAGTTCTGTCCACATTGTAGATAGAAGAAGAGAGATTTCCATTGCAATTTGGTTGCCGACATAGAGAATACACAACTACCCACTGATTACAAGACAATTGAAGGGGATGATGAGAAAGTATTCTTCATTACACAATGAAGACCATGGGCTCAAAGATAGTGTATGCCTCAGGACCCGCTTACTTTTACTGGTCCATTTTATAGTAATCAATGGAAACAACCTATGAATAATAAATACTCTCCTTGGAATAATCCTCAACCTTAGTGGAAACCTTACCCAATTCCTTAATGGAAAGAACCCCAAGAGAATTGGCAACAACCCCAAGGGAATCGGCAACAAAACCCTCAGTGGTGCGGAGGTCAGCAATGACCAAACTAGCAACAGGGACTCCTACAACCACCACAATAGCCACAACAAAAAGCCTTCTGCCACCTCCTGTAGCCACTACAACACCTCCTAAGACTACTCAACTCCTTGCACAACCTCAGACAAATCCTAATAATAGACCACTATCACCTCAATAAAATGTCTATTTAGTTGATCCAAACTAGTACCCTGCATACGCAATCAATGACATTCATTTACGGTCTTGCACCATTCTTCCCACACCTCCTATTATAACTGAAGTAACTCCAGATGAGACCCTACCTAAAACTACACCAGAGTCCACTCTAGTAGGTCCGACAATATTATTAGCAAAATTACAACCAGCTCAACCTCCCTTTCCACAAAGGTTGCGGGTTCATAACTCTAAGCATAAAGAAGATGCAACCTTTGACATCCTAGATCAATTAAAGAACATCAATATTTAGATTATGCTATTTTAGGCAATAAAGGATGTCCCCACATATGGGAAGGCTATCAAAGAAGCCTAATTAAAAAATTTTGGTCGTAAGAGGAAGGACCCCCAGACAGTCCATGTCTTGGGTAAAATTTCTAATATCATGCTCGACAAAATAGTGGTTCCCAAGTATTTTGATCCAGGTAACCCAGTGGTTGAAGTAACCATCAATCAGACAACCATAAAAATTCTTTGAATGACCTAGGAGCTACCATAAATTTCATGAAAAAGGATATTATTCAGAAACTTCACATCACTACTCTCTGGGAAACATCCACTGTCCTCCAACTTGCAGATAGTTCCGTAGTCAAACCCGATGGGGTAGTGGAGGATATAGTTGTTGAACTTGAAATTTGGTATTACCCTGCCAAATTTATGATCCTCTCACCTAAATCCACATTAGGAGGCTATCCCATATATCTTGGTTGACCCTAGTTGGCTACTTCTGATGCCTTTATCAGATGCCAATCTGGCAGTATGACCATTTCTAATGGTTAGCATACTAAGACATTAGCTTTATATTTGCCAGCACAAACACAAATGTATTTTGCCTCACCAATATGGTCTGACATTAGAGAGGAGGCTGAAGTAGTCAATTCAGTATCCCAACTCATGATTTTAGAAAGGGATCCTTTCTTGCAGCTACAAGAGGAGGACACTGTAATCACCAACATTCTGCAAAACTAGTATGGTCACGATTTAGAATCTATTAACTATCTCAACCCCCATAACTTCTCCCTACAAGCTTTGTACCTTGATTGTGCCTTACCTCCCTCTCTTGAAACCAAGCACCTGTACCACCAACTGCTTCCCCATGAATTCCAAACACCTCCATTAATAGACACATCTATGGTAGAACTCACAAAGTAGTTGGAAGTTTCCCCTGACCATTGCTTACACATTAATAACCAACTTACATACTAGCAACAAACATCCCTGACCACCCTACTAAAAATCCATGCCATGGATTTCACCTGGGATTACTCGCACATGAAAGGTTTGGACCCCAAACTATGTAGCCACAAGATCTTCTTAAAAGAAGACAAAAATCATGTCAAACAATTCTACAGGTGTATAAACCCTACGTTAAGAGAAATAGTCAAAATAGAGTACCAAAAACTACTGAACCCTGGTTTTATCTACCCAATCTCTGACAGCTAGTGGGTCTCACCTTTAGTCATTGTTCCAAAGAAAGGAGGAAAGTGGGGAGTATGTGTTGACTATAGGGAACTTAACAATGCCACTAAGAAGGACCATTTTCCCCTGCCATTTATAGACCAAGTACGAGATTCCCTGGCAAGAAAGCATTATTTTTCTTTCCTGGAAAGATATAGTGGCTACAACCAGATCATGATCCTTCCTGAAGATCAGGAAAAAACAAAATTCACTTTCCCTTAGGGAATGTTTTCTTACTCTGTACTTCCTTTTGGCCTCTGTAATGCTCTAGCTACATTCCAACGTGCAGTCATCAACATTTTTGTTGATATCTCCCACGATTGCATGGAAATATACATGAATGACTTCACAACTTATGGGGAAACCTATGAGGAAGCATGGGTTAATTTGGGCAGAGTTCTTACCAAGTGCAAGGAGCATAATTTGTCCCTTAATAGCAAGAAATGCTTCATGATGATGCAGGATGGTGTGGTGTTAGGTCATTACATCTCTGCTAAGGGAATACAAGTAGATCCAATGAAAATTGAAGTCATCATGAACCTCCCTACTCCCGCAAAAAATAAGGATGTTCATAGCTTTCTAGGACATGCTGGTTACTACTGGAGGTCCATTAAGGATTTCAAAAAATTAGCTAAGCCCATGTACTCCCTTCTCACAAAGGATTCAGAATTTATATGGACATAATCTTGTGAAGATTCCTTCCTCTAGCTAAAGATTGTAATTACACAGGCACTAGTTCTCAGAGGACCTAATTGGGCATTACCATTCCACATCCACATAGATGCCTCTAACCATGCTATAGGTGCTATTCTCAGACATAAAGATGGACTAGTAGAGTATGCCATCTACTTTATAAGTAAGAATCTGCATGGCGCAGAGTTGAACTACACAGTAATTGGAAAAGAACTCCTGGTTGTAATTTATGCATTGAATAAGTTTCACCACAACATAATTGGTTACCCAATATTTGTGCATACTAATCATGCAGCCATCAAGTATTTGGTGAATATGCCTACTATTTCAAGTAGGCTTGCCAAATGGCTCCTGTTGCTACAAGAGTTTGACATCACAATAGTGGACAAACCGGGAAAAACCAATGTAATGGCTGATTTCCTCTCTAGATTATAGAATGATGATGACCCACATGTCATAGATGACAACTTTCCATATGACCACCTATTTTCTATTTCCACTCATACCCCTTGGTATACCTGTAGACGTCCATAATCGTCCTTATATTAATTTAATTAATATTCCCATAACATTATAATTAATTTTAATTAATTATATTTGTTATATTCTTCTATCTATTTAATTAAATACGATTCATGCTCCTAAGTATTTAAATTTAATTTAAATACTATCCCTTTT
>MU224604.1:311737-327537 GCA_018584345.1 Thuja plicata
CATATCCTTCCGGAGAGTCCCTACCATATTCCTATAATGGGAAGGATTTGAAGCTATACCAGATGCATAATTGAAGAGCAGGTAACCCCTGCATAGTAGTTAGTTAGGTAGGTGTTCTTTTTGTGTCATAGTTTTAGCGGTTGCCTTTCGTTTTGCTGCTGTTTTCCCTTAAGTTCAGTTTTGCTTTGTTTCAAGTTGCCTTTCTCTCCTCCACTCTCCCTGTATACATTTTCCATTGTTTTCTTTGGTCTAGACTCCGCAACCCAATGGATAAGGCACTTGCAAAACCAGAGTAGCTGAATTCTTCATGCACTTTGCAGTACATGATCCCACAGTCAGAGCCAGTTGTTGTCTGACTTTCAGTCACCCCCTTTTTTGGTATTCTTGAAGTCATCTGGTCATGTCAAGTCAGTCTAAGTCTATGTCTAAGTCTTTTTTAGGTAGGTTATCTTTGTCGGGTTTTCCTGTCATTGCCTTTCCTTCTCTTAGCCAGGCGGGTTGTTCTGAGATCCTTTCATATTTGGGTAAGTTGTAGATCCCAACCCGGCAAAGATTTTTTCTCTAATCGATGTTTCTTTCTCAGGCAGAGATCGTAGACTAGTATGGATCGATTCTATAGGTCTCAACGATCCTAATGCAACAAACGGCGAGCAATTTGGTTAAGAGATGAGCGAGAACGAGCTCAGCGGGATTTCAAAAATCACCTTCTCCATGGCAGAATTATACCTTAGTTGGTAATTTTCCACAAAGAAGATATTGCCTTGTGCGGGTCTCACCCTCCTTTGGCAATATTCTGTAAAGGAAAATTTTATACTGCGCGGGTTTCGCCCCTCTCGGGTGATTTTCCGCAAGCTTAGTCATAATAAGGTGGGCCCGATTTATAAAAAAAAAAGAATATCATGTTGTTGTTTTAAGAGATCAAATAAAGCATGTGCTTTAAGTTAAGTAGCCCGCGCACTTAAGAATGACGTACGGAAAGACAGGTAGAGGATTTTCACGCTTTGCAGGTTTCGCCCTCCTTTGGTGATTTTCCACAAAGAAGGATTTTTGCACTTTACGGATTTCGCACCTCCCTCTACATTTTCCGTTGGAGAAGCACTTTTCCCATTTTCCGTCGGAGAAGCACTTTTCCAATTCTCCACAATGGAGAAGTACTTTTCTAATTTTCCGCAATAGTGCTCGGAGATGGTCCAAGCGGGAAATCCAAAATCAGGTGCGCCGCAACCATTTGCGCACTCAGTTTTCCAAAACCCGCCGTCTCATATCTTGCAGTGCAGAGAAATGATGTTTCGACTCCATGGCCCAATGGATTCAGCTCGATAATGCTGGCTGAAGATGAGGAGTTTCAGATTCATAATGACTGTTCAAGTTCTCAGACTTGAATAGTCTTTCTCTTTGTATTATGTCTCTTTGTATTCCAAGAAGAGGGAAGGTCATTGGCTCTTAGAATCCTAATGTATTGTAAACTCTATAAATGCTGAAAAAGAATTCAGTATACAAGGTTGGGAAACTTGTTAATGAAGCAGAAGTGATTCTATTTATAGAGGCTTTGTCTCATGTTTGTTGCTCCACTTTAGTGAATCTTTTGCATTTTGAATAGTTAGAACAATTGTATGTGAAGCTGCAGTTTTCTACTGGATTCTATTTCATGTTAGTGGTTGCAGTGAGGGTGATTCTATTTACTTTTCATGTATAATCCTTCTACTATTCATTCGGTAGTTTAGATGCATCGGAATAGAAAGTACAGTTGTATATGGAACTGTAATTCCTACTTGAATTCCATTTCATGTTAGTAGTTGCAGCATAAGCAATTCCATTTGCTATCTATGTATGATTCTGCTTCTGTTCCCCTTAGTAGAATATGCATTTTAGAATAGGTAGATTAGATTCGAATATAGATTAAACCTTATCTTTGCCTGAATTGTTTGTGCCTACAAGTAATTTGGTTAAAACTCATAAGAAGATAATCTGATGATCAAAAGAAACAAACTCATTGAAGACTAAACACAATCAAGGAGCTGTACCTGTCAATTTAGAGGGCAGTGATAGAAGACTTACATTGACCCATTTGTTGGTAAACATCCTTTTTTCTTTCACCTTGGGTGTATTGAAGAGTCGGCGAATATAAATCTTAAGGAAGGACAAACTGTTAACCAACAGAATAAAGGTAAATAATTATGCTTCAATTTTAGAACCTTATTTTGGAACTTGATCAGTAAGGAAAACTTTGTTTGAAAGATTAGCAGCCCTACAACCACTTAGGGAAGATCTCCTTGAGATTGTATGTCAAGTGGGCAAGGAAATTGAGCAGATTGGGGTTACCTTGTCTTTCTTCAAGGGAAAGGCGAATCAAATTGAGGCTAGGGTCAACATGTTTGGCTCAGGATATAATAAATTTATTCCTCCAATAAAGAGAGAAGATGGTGAGATCAAGGTAATAGAAGTGTGGTGAGGTGAATTTGACACCTTACTGCCTAATAAAGAAGCATTTATTTCAGACAGTGGTGAATTGGATATGGAAAGATTTAATAAGATCTTAGATGAGGCCTTCAAAGCTGAGATAGACTTTAATAAGTTTGTTACAAATGTCAATATAATTATAGATGCTAGATGGGAAAGACAAAAGGCACAATTAAAAAGCATTCAGAGCTTTAATTGGCATACAGAGGCGAAAGTTACAGCATTGGATGTTCTCACCAAGCCCAAGAAAAGGAAGCCTTCAACAATCAACTTAGACATATTGGACAAGGAGTAAAAAGACACCTGGCACCTAATCTCTAAGCATAGGGAGGATAATTATTAAAAATTAATAGTGTAAGTTAGCCTGAAATGGCTGTCGCTAAATCTCGCAACAACTTTAAGAAGTTATCCAGAACATATTTAGACAAAGGTGCCAGCTATCAAAAATTTGGAAATCAGATTTTATCTTTTCCTTATTTTGTCCTTCCACCGCTTGAAGGTCTAAGTGTAATTTTGTCTTTAGTACTTGTAGGGTTAGGTGTAGCCATCTGAAGCTTGTTGCATCCTTAAAATTTAAGGATTCCAAGATGGGTACAAATCTATAAATATCAAGATAGAACATAATTGTAAGGAGGTTGAAATTATTACTGCAAGGAAGACTTTTCTTTTTGTCTAAGTTTTTAAGCTTTTAGTCTTTGAATTTATTGAAGCAACATCATATTAATAAAATACAGTGCAGTTTCCTATTCCAAAATAGTGTTGTCTCTTTATATTTATGTTTATGATCTTTTATGTTTAATTTGTAAGGCATCTTGAACATACTAGTTATAAGGTAACTGTGATATTGCTTATGAGTTTCTTTCAAGGAGGGATTAAGTCTTATGAGTAATTGCAGAGGGATAAACAATAGTGTGAGGATTTGATACAGAGATGTGGGAATGAAAAGGTAGTATGTAAGGCATTCTATCTGAATTGTATGTTGTATTTTCATTAATAAGTTTGCTATGGATTTACATCTCATTTGACTCTTTGCCCAAGAATAAGGCATTGGTCTGGGGTTTTGAAAGCAGTCAATCATCATCAAATATTAAAGCAATCAATCATTCATTTTTTAGTTATAAAGAATATATGTTTAAGTAATTGTATTAGATAATACAGTTCAGTTTATTGATTCCTTAAAGAGTGAATCACTAGGTTAACCCACATGAGTTGAAGAACTCCAAAAGGAAGAAGGATGAGAATCCTTATCTCACTGATGTTTTCTATTGTTACTATCACAACTTGGCTTGTAAATCTCTGTATTAAGTTAGTTATTATAATTTGCAAGGTGTTTTAGCAATTGATATAGTGAAAGACAATTAGCTAATCAGTGAAAGCCCACCCACTATTATAGATACTGAGAATCAATAATCTCTTGAAGGTACACCCGCCTAAGTTTGTAGAGCTCAAAGTGTAGAAGGATCATATCCTTGTTAATTAGCTTTTTCCTTGTATGAATCAAGAATTGGGAATCTGAGAGTTAAGCTTTGAAAGCTATATTGTGATTCTACATGAAAAAGTGCTAACAAATTGGCGACCCTTTTGGGGATAGTTTGAGAAAACATAATTTAGTTTGCCCTAGATTTTCTAGTAAAATATCCTTTCAATTACTTTTGATCCAGTTCTAAGTATATTTGAAGTATCTAAGTGAAGTGGGCTTTAGCAATAAGTTTCTAAAGTCTAAAAGTGATTAATTCTTTTATTGCTCCACTTTTTGAAAATTTCAGCTTTTTATTCCCACACAAGCTGTGGGTGGCAACTCTAACTCTATGTATACCAGTTTGCATAGTGAAAAATTGAATAGTCTTGCCTAATTTTAAAATCAGTAGGAAAAGAAATACTAGTTCCTCTTTTAGAGCTAATCCTAAAAATTATATCAGAGAAGAGCTCCCTACCCCTGGAAAGAAATAGTGGTCCAAGAAGGGTGAATCAAGTTAGGACTCCCCAAGAAACTCAAAAGGTAGAATGAGGACCCCTATCCCTGATACAAGGTCATCGTCATCTGAAAGTTTATAATAAGAGAAGCTAGTGAGTCCTTATAAGGATGATGTAGCTTTTGACCCTTTCAAAGAGGGAGAAATGAAAGATTTAGGATTCTTCCCTACAGAAGAAACTCTTGAGCAACTAGGGGAAACATCAACTACTGAGATAACATCCTATGATTCTAAAAAATTGAGAGACAAAGTCTTAGCTCTGAGAAGGAAAAATCAAGAGAAAGAATTATAAATTGCTCAAGCTAGAAAGAGGCATGAGCAAGAGCTTTATGATTTGTTGACTGAGAGGGAAGAACTCTTGGCAGAAACAAGAAGAAATGAACTTAAGTCTAAAAGTTTAAATGAAGCTAAAGGCCTGAGCATGGAATTGTTCAGTGATTTTGAAGCCTTAAGACAGAAAGTGCCAAGTAAAAATGATAATAGATTAAGTTTTAAGGATGAGTTTGAAAAAGAAGAACCCATTATTAGGCAACTGCACCCTCATGAGGTTGAGCAAAATACAAAGCTTAACACAAGAAATAAAGGTATATTTGACAAAGGTAAGCAAAAGGCTACTGGTATAAGCATAAATGAGCCTAAAACTTTTTTTTTTACCACTGCAGGAATGTCTCAAGATGACATAGAAATTGAGAAAGAAAGAAAAGCCAAGGAAGATCTAGCCAGATAGCTAGAAAAGTTAGAATTAGAGGTTGTTGTTGCTGACATGAAAATGAGAATAAAATTCTTGCATACCAATGCTAATACTACTGCAAGTAGTTCTATGCCTATGAACACTGGAACACAACAACAAAACTCACAAGGTGGAGCTAGCCTAGCTGCTCAATAGTTTACTGCTGGTCCAAATACTCAAAGTTCTATTCTAAATCAAGGAGGTGCAGTTGGATCAAGTGGAAATAATGCTTTGGAAAATTTCCAAAGAAGACCTATTCATTTGGACAGATATAAAGCTCTTTCCTTTGATGGCATTCTTGGCCATCCTAATATGATTCTGAATGAGGTAAGAGACAAGATCCCTAAGTTTACTGGAAATAATGTTGTTACTTGTGAAGAACACTTGAAATTATTTACTGAAAAAATAACCGATTTTGAAATAGAAAATGAAGATGTTATCATGAAGCTTTTTGTTCAATCTTTAATTGAGGATGCTAGAGATTGGTTTAGAAATCTACCTAATAATAGCATAGCATCCTGGGATGAATTTGTAAAGGATTTTAGGGAATAATATATAGAGCATGTGAACTATAGGTACATGTTAAATGATTTTAATAACATTAAGAAGTTCCCAAACAAGAGGATGACTGATTTTAACAATAGGTTTCAGAAAGCCATGAAAAAATTGTTCCAAGTACTGAGGTTGGATGAAGAAGTATGCCTAACTACTTACTTTAATTCTGCTGATGGTAAGATGTCTTACTTACTTAGGGACAAAAACCCATGCACCCTAAGGGATTCCTATAAAGTAGCTATTGATATTGAAAGTAAGAGGTGGGCATCAGGAAAAATGGGGAAGAGGGATGATAGTAAACTTGGGAGAGAAAAAGGACAAGCAAGAAAACCTGTCAAGGAAGATGACACTGTTAATAAATTGGTAAGTGCAGTAAAGGATCTCACTGCTAAGATGGATAAAAATGACAATTGCTATCATGAAAATAAATATCATTATCAAAGATTTGATAAACAACCTAATTTGAGGGATTTCCCATACAAAACCAATTGGAAAAATGGTAAACCAATCCCTGAGAACCAAGAGAACCAAAATTCCAAGGAAACCCCTGATCCATTAAAGAGAAATAAAACAAATTATGTAGAAGATACTCCTTGGTGTGCTACTTGCAACAAGCCTCATTCCCCTTATCAGTGTGTAGTAGCTCAAGCCCTAGCTGACCAAATGGGTGAGGAAGATGAGCAGTCAGGTCCTGAACAAGAAGGTCCTGTTGTGAACATGTTTACTATTGAAAAACCTTATCCATGGTTTTCAAAGGAGGGTAAACCTTTTGAAGATGTAAGTATCAAACGGGAAAAATACTTAGAACACCAGCCCCAAAATATTTCTGATTCTAATAATAAGTCTAGTATGATATCTCAAATAACTATCAATGCAGTGGGTGATGAGAAGAAACACCCCCATTTCAGACTTCCAAGTGATGAAGAAAAGAGATCATTGACCATAGCAACAATTAATCAGGAAAAGGAGTGCATATAACCTAAGAAATAGAATACTAGAACCTAATCAAGGGAAACCTACCTCTGTTCTTATTAAAGAGGGAATCACACATGATGCTACAGAATCCCATCACAAGGATAACAAAGGAAAGAAACCTACAGAACAAGCCAAATTTTCTTCTAATCAGAAGGAGAAAGAAGAACCAATGGCTATTGATAAATCCAAGAAAATTAGAAAGATAGGTGATCTCTCTTCTAAATTACCTATGTTTGACATGAAGCATGCTCTTACCCAAATGAAAGTTTCAATCCCACTCATGGAGATGTTAAAAATAAAAGAGCATAAAGAAGTTGTACTTGCATTTCTAAAAGGGATAGATGATATCCCTATATCAAACCAAGAAAGAGGGTCATTGACATTAAAAAATATAAAAGGGAAGTCCCATTAGTCAAGGAAAAAAAATATCAAGTACAAGGATTAGAAAAGGGTAAAGAAATCTCTAATATTTGCATTGGTAATGTTATTACCCAAGAACCATTATCAGTTGATCCTTTTTATGTAACTTTGATGATTAATCATTTGCTAGTCAAGAATTGTATGATAGACTCTGGTGCTGTAGCCAATGTAATGTCACATCATGTCATTAAGGAACTAGGCCTTCAAGTCACTACTCCTGCTAGAAGTTGTTATGCAATGGAAAACAGAGAGGTTCATGTGATAGGAACATTATGTTAGTAATAACTGAGAGGGGGGGGGGGGGTGAATNACTGAGAGGGGGGGGGGGGTTGAATCAGTGGCCTCAAAATTTAATCCTTAAATCAACCCTTAAAACTTATTACCACTTTTAAGCCTCTGGTTATACATAGTCCTACAAGGTGAATGCCTTGAAATATTTATAATAAATTACTACTTGTCGGAATGCTTTGTAAGTCCTTCTTCTATATGTTTACTGATAAGAAGTCTTATTATTTACCAAAACACAATCTTATTACTTTTGTCATCTTTTCTTCTATTAGGACATCTTGCAGCAAAGTGTCCAGTCTCTTTACAATTAAAACAAACAAGTGGTAATTTACCTCTGCCTCTCTACATTCTTCTTTCCATAAGTGCTTCAATTTCATCAAGATTTCTTCTTCACTTTCACTATCACTATATTTTCTCATAGTGTGTTTTTGACTTGATTTACTTATTCTCAAAGAAGATTTGAATGCAGACTCTATGTTTGGTAAGACACTATTATCAAAGTTTTTCATCTCAAATGAAATCAGTCTTCCAATCAAACTGTCTAGAGTGACATTGCTATTTTCTACTGCTCTCATTTCTTGTATGGAAGATACTCTAATATCACAAGTAGGTAGTAACATTCTTAGAATTTTACTTACCACTGTATCTTCTTCTAGTACACTTCCAAATCCTCAGATAACATTGACTACCTCTTTGGTTATTGTGTTGTACTATGTGATTTTTTCATCTTCTTTCATTCTAAGATCATAAAACTTTCCTCTAAGGCTTTCTACCTTGGCTCTCAGAACATTCTTGTCACCACCATGTACAAGCATCAATTTGTCCCACATCTACTTTGCAGTCTTGCAGGTTTTGACATCTACAAATTCAGCATCAGAGAGTGAGGAAGCAAGCTCTATCATCATTCAGTTGTGCTCATGCTTCTCTCTCATTTGTTCAACTATGCGTGCTCTTGTGGGCAACACATTTAGTATCTAAGTATTGAGTAACATCATTTCCAATACCTAATAAGTGGAGTGTTATTCTGCTTTGTCAAGAAGCAAAATTGTCTTTGTTCAACTTGGGCACATTTCATCTTTTCATCTTGTGACCTTTAGCTTAGGTCTTGAAACCTTCCTTCTAAGCACACAAGCTCTGATACCAATTGTTAGTAATAACTGAGAGGGGGGGTGAATCAGTGGCCTCAAAAATTAATCCTTAAATCAACCCTTAAAACTTATTACCACTTTTAAGCCTCTGGTTATACTTATTCCTACAAGATGAATGCCTTAAAATATTTATAACAAATTACTACTTTTCAGAATGCTTTGTAAATCCTTCTTCTGTATGTTTACCAATAAATAGTCTTATTATTTACCGAAACATAGTAAATAACTAGAGTATACTGATCAATCTAGAATTGCATATGTGAAATGTAAAACAGTAAAGTAATGAAACATAAACACATAACACATAGATTTTTAACATGGAAACCTTATTAAGGGAAAAGCCACTGGGACCAGTACCCCAAATTTTCACTCTTATGAAGTGAGCCCGATTAAGAGCCAACCCTGTTAAAGGTTACAAACACATTGTTAGGTATGACCTTTTTAGAGGAATTAAATAATAGTTTGTCACCTAGTGTCTGACATCTAATGCTACCATCCTTGATCAAACAATCACTTGGTCTGTCAATAGGTATCAGGCATATCCAATGCTACTTTCTATGATCAAACTTTTTGACACTCCTTGGGATGTATCTCAATTGTAAAAGACTTTTAAGTCCTACTCGGTTAAGAGACTTGATGCTTCAATGGTTAAAGTGAAACAATAAAGTGATTTTTTCACACATACAACTTGAATTGGAAATTTTCAGATCTATTTTAAGTGCATTACCTCTCTAATCAATATAATCAATTCTATACCTTTGCTCCACACTGTTCTACTCTGTGATGTTGTCTCACTGTTCGTCGGTGTCTGCAGAATCTAGCTCTTTCCTCTAGCTTGTTGATCAAGACTGAATGAAGACTTTCTTCTCCTTCAGAATTTCTTTAGCATCTTCCCTCTTATCAATTCTCTTCTCTCTTCTTCCCCCAATTTCATAATGAATTAGGTTGCCTCTTTATAGACATGATTTCACTATTTCTTGGCTTTCTTGATCTTGGCATGATCCACAATTCTCACCACTTAGATTTAAAGAAAAACTCTAGTTTTATCTTGTTTAGATCTTCTTGCCAACTCGACAAATCATCTTTAAATCAATTACTTATCTCCATCTTTATCTTGTCGATTAAAACAATGATAAGTATCAGTTAAGTCTATATTTAGCTCTTGAAAGCTAAGCATCTTGTTGTTTCTAAACTCTCTATTCTGTCAGTTAATACTTCAGTTATTCGTCAGTGATAACTAACTGTTCTGTTGGTGTGACTTTAGTTGTCATCAGGATCTCCGTCCTTTACTTATCCTTCGAGAAACACTGTAATTCTATCCGTTGAGTTATATTGTTCTTTTCTCATTGGGAAACACTGTGACTTTTCTCGTTGGTAATGCTATGCATTTTCTCGTTGGGTAACACTATGACTTTTTTCTTTTACTCTAACTGTCAGTGTGCACTCTGTTGATGTATAGAGTCAGTTTGTGAATAATTGACTTATATGCATTACTGATAGCATAGCCTTGATTCATTGGTTCTTTGAAGTCTTGGCAGTATTTCCATGACCATGCAGATTATATCAAGTTGACATCAATGAAAATACATTACAATAATTGATTTAATGCCTTGCATGATTATCAACTTAACATCTTCAAACATTCAATCAGTTATAGTTCATCAATCTCTCCCTTTGGCATTGATGGAAACATGCTTCATTTTCACACTATATTACTGCTAATACAATATGAAATATAGTAGTTGAAGTTCATCAAACTACCAATCTTATATACTATAACTGATACAAATGTCTGGTCCTCGGTAAGTTCATATAACTTAGATTTGATTCTTGCAGCTTTCTTTCTGTCTTTAATCCCTTCATTGGATAGATGTAGAATCTTTCTTTCTCTGATGTGATGTATTCTTTTTCTATGTCAAACTCTCTCCCTTTGACTATTCTCCTTTCTTTTTATGTCTCTTGTCAGTAATTCTCTTCCTTTGTATGTACTCTCCCTTTGGATAAATGTGATGGATATACTCTCTCCTTAATGTATAATCTCTCCTATGGATATAATATTTCTCTGAAGTGATAATGGATATAATCTCTCCCTTTGACAACAATTCCAAACAAATATTTTTGACAGTAATGCCAAGCAAATCCTTTCTATCCATAATATACTACTTAAATTTCCCAATACAATAACTCTGGTGCTCGAAGTAGATAAATACCTTGCTGTGTATAGATTTATCTTTGAAGTCCATCTCTCTGCGCTTGCATCTACATGAATGATATTATGATAATATGTAGGCTTATGCAGCCTTCTAGTCATCTTACTGACTTGTAGACAAGGGTCTGACCCCTAGTCTCTTTCTCAAGTACTCAAATGCATCCTTGGGCAGTGGCTTGGTGAATATATCGGCTAATTGTTCTTTTGATTGCACATACTCAAGTATCACCTCCTTTGCTTGAACTTGTTTTCTTAAATAATGATACTTGATGACAATATGCTTTTTTTTAGCATACATGACTGGATTCTTGGAAATGTTTATTGAACTGGTATTATCACAATAGATAATTACTGGTTCAAGAATTTTCATATGCATACCTTCCAGTAACTGTTTGATCCATGCAATATTTGAGAAGTTTGCAACAACAACAACATACTCTGATTCTACAGTAGACTGAGAGATGCATCCTTTCTTCTTGCTGATCCACGTGACAAGTCTGTCACCCATAAAGAATGCTCCTCTAGTTGTGCTCTTCTGGTCATCAATATTTCCATCCCAATCAACGTCGGTAAAGACCTTAAGTTCAAATTTTCCTTCTCTTCTATACCATAAGCCATATTCCTCAGTATTCTTTAGATATCTTAGGATTCTTTTCATAGAAGTCATATGTGATTCCCTGGGATTAGTAGAAAATCTTGCAACTATTCCTACTACATGTGCAATATCTGGTCTAGTATGTACAACATACATGATTTTTCAAATCATAGATCTATACAAAGTCTGATTTACCTCTGCTGACTTGTCCTCCTTTTTTAGCTTACATCCAGTTGCCATCAGTGTTCCAACTGGTTTGGACTCTTCCATCTTAAATATTTTCAGCACTTCCTTGATGTATTTGGATTGTGTAATGAAAATACCTTCATCTTGTTGCATGATCTGCAGACCAAGAAAGAAATTGATCTCTCCAAACATAGACATCTCAAACTCTTTTCTCATTTCATTTGCAAATGATTTGCATAGCATATCATTTCCTCCAAATATGATGTCATCAACAAATATCTCAGCAATCAAAATGTTAGCATCAACATCTTCCTTCAAATAAAGGTTACCATTTTCACTAGTTCTTACAAATCCAATAATTATGAGATAGGAATGAAGTCTTTCATAAGAAGCTCAGGGTGCTTATTTTAATCCATACAAGGCCTTGTGTAGTTTACATACCATTTTCTTCTTGTCTGGATCAACAAACCCTTCTGGTTGCTCAATGTATACCTCTTCTTCAAGTATTCCATTTAGGAATGCAGACTTGACATCCATTTGGTATACCTTAAAGCCTTTATATGTAGCATAAGAAAGTAATATTCTTACTCCTTCTAGCATAGAAATGGGTGCAAAGGTCTCTCCATACTCAATTCCTTCTTCTTGTGCATACCCCTTGCATACTAGTCTTGCTTTATTTCTAGTGACTTCTCCATTCTCATTTAGTTTATTCCTGAATATCCATTTTGTACCGATGACATTATTGTCATCTAGTCTCAATACAAGTGTCCATGTCTTTTCTTTATCTACTTAATCTCTTCATTCATAGCACTTATCCATTCATCATTATCAAGTGCAACATTGACAGATTTTGGCTCAAAATCACAAATAAGACATCTTGTGTTTAGAGATTTACTTCTATTTCTCATATGATCCTTCTTATCTTCTATGATCTAGTTCTTTGGATGGTTCCTTCTCACATATGTGGAAATTATAGGTTCAATTCTTTGTCTATCATCTTGATCATCATTTTTTCCTTCATTATGTTCTCCACCTCTTGGTACATCATCTTGAGCAATATCCTGATTGTCGATATTTGTAGCCTGATGTTCGGGTGCAATGATCTATTTCTCAGGAGCACTACATAGTTGGTCGGGTAGAGTGTCAGGTTCTTCATTGTAAAAAAACCTATTTTAATCCTCTGGTTGTTTTGTGCTTTCCTTTTCATTCTTCTCTGCAAATTCATCTATCTTTACATTTTCACTTTCAACAATTTTGTTAGAGGCTTTACTGAGACAATTGTAAGCCTTTCTCTTGGTGGATTATCCTAGAAAGATTCTTTCATCACTCTTGGAGTCAAGATTTCCATTTCTATCATCTTTTAAGTTATAACATTGACTGCCAAAATTTTTGAAGTAACTTACATTGGGTGTGTAACCATACCATAGCTCATAAGGTGTCTTCTTGGTGTCTTTCTTCAATTGTACTCTATTCAATGTGTAAACAATAGTACTGATAGATTCCCTCCAAAAGATGGGTGATGCCTTTCTCTATCATCAGTGTCCTTGCACAATCAACAATGGATCTGTTCCTTCTTTCAACAATACCATTTTGCTGTGGTGTTTTCGGTGTAGAGACCTATATTTTGATTCCATGCTCATTACAAAAGTTAGTGAATTCATCTGAAATAATTTCCCCTCCTCTATCTAATCTTAAGCATTTCAATTATTTACCACTTTGTTTCTCAACCATTTCCTTGTACCATTTAAACATCTTAAATGCTTCTAATTTATCTTTTAGAAACATTAATGTCATCATTCTAGAGTAATCATCAACAAAGAGAATAAAATATCTATCACCATAATAACTCTTTGTCCTAATTGGTCCACATAAATCAGTATGGACTAATTCTAGAATGGAATTAGATGTATGGGTTTTTTTTTGAAACTAGACTTTGTCATCTTACCTTTTTGACAATTCTTACACATGATATTGTTGAGCTTAGTCATTGTAGGTAAGCCTCTTACATTTCTCTTTTTGCTTATCTTTATCATGTTGTCAAAGTTCACATGACACAATCTTTTGTGCCACAACCATATGTCTTCGTTTCTAGCCATTAAGAAAGTGGTGTCAGTATCATTCAGATAGAATAAGTTACCTTTTGTCTACTCACTAGTACCAATCAGATTTCCTAATTCATTGAAGATATTTGCCTTCTTATTTTCAAATGCTACTCTATGACCTGAATTATTCAACTAAGAAACACTCAATAGATTATAATTCAATCCTTTAACCCAATAAGCATTTTCACATTTTATCAGGTTATCCAACATTAAAGTTCCTCTACCTTCAACTGGACAAGGTGTATCATTACTTATTCTTACTGATCCACCATTGTAGTATTCAAGTCTCAAACTTTTGTTTGTCACCAGTCATATGGTGAGTGCAACCACTATCTATGATCCAAACATCATTTTTACTAACTTTAGATATGAGTGCAGTTTCTACATACCTTTCTTTGTCATCATCTAAATCATCTTTTACTGCTACAAACACCATCTCGATGTCTTCATCAAATTTGGTGTCAGTGTCATCATCTTTGCATTTAGCTAGGTAACTGGCCTTCTTTCCTTTGTCCTTGTAGTCTTGGGTGTCTCTTCTTTCTGATTGTCGGTTTCTTCTGTAATCACCTCTGTCATACTTCTTTTCAAATGACCTGTCATTAATTCTGTCATCTTTTCTTCTGTTAGGACATCTTGCAGCAAAGTGTTCAATCTCTTTACAATTAAAACAAACAAGTAGTAATTTACCTTTGTATTTACCTTTGCCTCTCTGCATTCTTCTTTCCATAAGTGCTTCAATTTTATCAAGATCTTCTTCTTCACTTTCACTATCACTATCACTATCTTTTCTCATAGTGTGTTTATGACTTGATTTACTTATTCTCAAAGAAGATCTTCAGTATCTAAGTATTGAGTAACATCATTTCCAATACCTGATAAGTGGAGTCTTATTCTGCTTTTCCATGAAGCAAAATTGTCTTTGTTCAACTTGGGCACATCTCATCTGTTCATCTTGTGATATTTAGCTTAGGTTTTGAAACCTTCATTCTAAGCACACAAGCTCTGATACCAATTGTTAGTAATAATTGAGAAGGGGGGTGAATCAGTGGCCCTAAAAATTAATCCTTAAATCAACCCTTAAAACTTATTACCACTTTTAAGCCTCTAGTTATACTTAGTCCTACAAAATGAATGCCTTACAAATATTTATAACAAATTAATACTTGTCGGAATGCTTTGTAAATCCTTCTTTTGTATGTTTACCGATAAGCAGTCTTATTATTTACTGAAACACAGTAAATAACTAGAGTATACCGATCAATCTAGAATTGCATATGTGAAATGTAAAATAGTAAAGTAATAAAACATAAACACATAACACATGGGCTTTTAATGTAGAAACCCTTTTAAGGGAAAAACCACTGGGACCAGTACCCTAAATTTTCACTCTTCTAAAGTGAGCTTGGTTAAGAGCCAACCCTGTTAAAGGTTACAAACACACTGGTATGTGTGACCTTGTTAGAGGATTTAAATAATAGTTTGTCACCTAGTATCTGGCATCTAATGCTACCATCCTTGATCAAACACTCACTTGGCCTATCAATAGGTATTGGGCATATCCAATGCTACTTTCTATGATCAAAATTTTTGGTACTCCTTGGGATGTATCTCAATTGTAAAAAACTTTTAAGTACTGCTCGGCTAAGAGACTTGATGCTTCAATGGTTAAACTGAAATAGTAAAGTGATCTATTCACACATACAACTTGAATTGCATATTTTTAGATCTATTGTAAGTGAATTACCACTCTGATCAATATAATCAATTCTATACCTTTGCTCCACACTGTTATGCTATGTGATGTTGTCTCGCTATTCACCGGTGTCTGTAGAATATAGCTCTTTCCTCTAGCTTGTTGATCAGGACTGAATGAAGACTTTCTTCTCCTTCAGAATTCCTTTAGCATCTTCCCTCTTATCACTTCTCTTCTCTCTTCTTCCCCCAATTTCATAATGAATTAGGTTGTCTCTTTATAGACATGATTGCACCATTTCTTGGCTTTCTTGATCTTGGTGTGATCCACGTGTATACGTGGAATCTTCAATCTGTTGGGAGCAAGCTCAAACATGCAAACATTAGTGGGTTAGCATATATCATGACAAGAAAAGCATGTAAGAGATCAAACTGACAACAAAGACACCAAATAACATCAGATTAAG
>MU224604.1:345896-378450 GCA_018584345.1 Thuja plicata
AAAATACATAAGAATAGTGTTTAAACTATTGGTAAATGAAACTATTTAATTGATTTGAATTAAATAGTTAGAGGAATAAGAGGAAAATTAATATTAATAATAATATTAATATTTCTGGATGTCTACACCACAATTCTCGTCACTTAGATTTAAAGAAAAAATCTAGTTTTATCTCATTGAGATCTTCTTGCCAACTGGACAAATCATCTTTAAATCAATTACTTATCTCCGAATTTATCTTGTCGATTAAAAAAATGATAAGTATTAGTTAAGTCTATATTTAGCTCTTGACAGCTAAGCATCTTATCATTTCTGAACTCTCTATTCTGTCGATCAATACTTTAGTTAGCCATCGGTGATAACTGATTGTTCTGTCGGTGTGACTTCAGTTATCATCGGGATCTCTATACTTTACTTATCCATTGGGAAACACTGTAATTCTGTCCAGCGGGTTATATTGTGCTTTGCTCGTCGGGCAACACTATGACTTTGCTCATCGATAATGTTGTGCATTTGCTTGTCGGATAACACTATGACTTTTCTCTTTTACTTTGACCATCGGTGTATACAGTCACTTTGTGAATACTTGACTTAGCATCACTGATAGCATAGCCTTGATTCATTGGTTCTTTGAAGTCTTTGGTAGTATTTCCATGACCATACAAATTATATCAAGTTGAAATCAATGACAATACAATACATTAACTAATTTAATGCCTTGCATGATTATCAAATTAACATCCTCAAACATTCAATCAGTTATATTTCATCACATTAAAGGACATTAAAGTAAAGATTGTTGCTTTCCCTAAAGCCACCTACAGAATGGATATAATGGTTGTAGATACAAAACCCCATTATGGTATGCTTCTATCAAGACAGTGGGCAACAACAATGGGTCAGATATTTCAGTTGGATTTATTTTATGCTACAATTCCTATAAATGTCATTGAGGTCAAGTTGTACAGAGAACCTCATTCATCTGTCATGCTAAAGATGGTTATGCCTGACCAATTAAATTACTATGTAGATATTGATATGGAGAACTTTTTTGTTGAAGAGATTAAACCTCAAATGAGAAACACAGATCCAATTATTGGTGAATTGTTGCTACAACAAGATGGATTGTGGCATATGTACTTTGATGGTAGATTCTCTAAAGAAGGATAAGGAGCTGGTGTGTTATTCATTTCCCCATCGGGTATTAGATTTAAGTACTCTTTCCTATTAGCATTTCAGTGTACTAATAACACAACTAAGTTTGAGGCATTTATATTGGGAATGGATATTTCCATTAAGCATGGTATGAAAAGTTTAAAAATTCATGGAGAGTCCTAATTAATCATAGCTCAGATCAGATCATAGTATGCTGCTAAAGATGACATGATCAAATTGTATAAATATGCAGTCTGGGATAGGTTAGAGTTCTTTGACGCTTTTAGCATTCTTTGGGTAGAAAGATCAAATAACATAATGGTATACTTTCTTTCTAATGTTTCTCTTAAGAATAATGATGTTACTCTTACTGGCATATCTGTGATAGAAGTAAAAAATAGACCAGCAGTGCCTGATAATGTTCATAACTGGCAAGTCTTTGAGGATGATGATGACATCCTTAGGTTTATTCAATGTATAGATCAATATAATGGCCAAAATATTGACTGTGACTCTTTAATAGCAGTTGTAGATGAAAGGGAAAGTATTTTTGACCAAGAAATTGTTCATCTAGCATCTAATCATATTCATAAAGGATTAGTTGAATTGGAGGGCATGTTTAGTATAAATGATAATTATATGTCTCAGAAATCCAATGCTAAAATAGAAGATTTGGAAGAGATAAATCTTGGATCAGAGACATCTCCTCAGTTGGTTTATATTGGTAAAAGGTTGAATAGGAATGTAAGATTAAATCTGATAGGGTTGCTGAAGAAGTATAAAAATGTTTTTGCCTCATCTTATGAAGATTTAAAATCTTATAGAGAAGACTTGTTCCAGCATGATATCCCACTCAAGGAGGATCTGAAGTCATTTAGGAAAAAAATAGAGGTCTATTAACCCTCTATTGGCCACCAAGATGCAAACAAAGATGATAAAGATAGGAGATGCAAGTATTATTCAACCTATAAGACATTCATCATGGGTGTCAAACCTAGTCCCTATGAGAAAGAAAAATGGGGATATTAGATTGTGTGTTGAGTTTAGAAACTTAAATGCTACTTCAGTGAAAGATAATTATGGACTACCTAATATGGAAGCTATGCTACAGAAGGTCACTGGATGTGATTTACTCTCCATGATGGATGGGTTCTCTGGTTATAACCAGGTATTAGTTAATGAGTCTAAACAATTCAAATCTACATTTACTACTCCTTGGGGAACTTATGTGTATGCTCGCATGCCATTTGGATTAAAGAACGCTGGTGCAACTTTTTAGAGGGCAATGGATGTAGCTTTTGAAGACCTTATAATAGTTATCATGGTGGTATATCAAGATTATTTGATTTCTTTTTCAAAGAGAGCTAAAGATAACTGTAACCATTTAGAAAAGGTATTTATTAAAGCCCTGGAATATGGAGTTTCCTTAAACCCAAAGAAATGCCAGTTTGATGTCATAGAAGGAAAGCTTTTAGGGCATATAGTATCAAAAGAAAGAGAAAGAATAGACCCTGAAAGAGTTCAAGCTATCCAGAAGGTACTTTCTCCTAAGAATCTAAAGGGTGTGCAGTCATTTTTAGGCCAAATCAATTGTGTTAGAAGGTTCATTGCAAACTTTGTTGAATTGGTTAAGCCAATAGTTAAACTGTTAAAGAAAGATGTGAAATTTGAATGGGATTAAGAGACACTGCTAGCATTTGAAAAAAATAATCTAGCCATCCAAGAAGCACCTGTCTTAGTATCTCCTTATTACACCAAACCATTCTCATTTTTTACATTTGCCCCTTTTCATAACATTGCTGCAATTCTATTACAGAAAGATGAGGAAGGATTTGAACACCCTTTTGCTCTCTTTAGAAAGTCATTGCAAACAGATGAGTTGAACTATCAATTGATGGAGAAACAAGCTTATGCCCTATTAAAAGCAGTTAAGGCATTTAGACCTTATTTGGTCTATGCCAAAATCAATGCATATGTCCCACATGTTGTAGTAAAGGATATTTTGATCCAAAGTGAAGTAACTAGAAATAGATGTAAGTGGATCAACAAGATTCAAGAATTTGACATAAATATCCATATTACTAAATTGGTAAGAGGCTTAAGGCTGGCTAAGTTAATGAATAAAGAGAATTTGGATTTATTCCAAGTCAATAATGTTGATACTTATGGATAAGATGTTACAAGCATTGAGATGTAACCATGGTATGCTAATATCATATTTTTTCTTAAAAATGCTAGCTTCCCTGAAGATTTAACTGATAATCAGAAGAGAAGCTTGAGGTTACAAGCTCAAAGATATGTTTTGTTGCAAGGTGATTTATACTGGAAGAAAAGAGATGGGATATTACTGTTGTGCTTAGATAAGGGGCAGTCTGAAAAATATTCTAAGAGAAATGCATGCTGGAATGTGTGGAGGACATTACTTAGCAAAATCAACATCTCACAAGATTTTAAGGGCTGGTTATTATTGGCCTTGCTTGTTCAAAGATGCCCATTCTTTTGTTAGAAAGTGTGAACCCTGTTGAAGATTTTCCAATAAAATGAAAATTTTAGGTGCCCTATTATCAAACCCTATAGTGGTAGAAGTCCCTTTTGCATGTGGGGAATGGACTTCATTGGGGAGTTTGCTGAGAAATCAAGTGGACACAGTTGGATTTTGCTGATAACTGACTATTTTACTAAATGGTTTGAAGCTATTCCAACTAAAAAATCTACAAGCACAATACTTATTGATTTTCTCATGAATAATGTAATTACTAGATTTGGTGTTCCTATCAAATTAGTGATGGATAATGCTATGTGCTTTAGATCTGAATAATTTGTTGATTTATGTACTACTATCGGAATAGTCACATCATATTCATCCCCTTACCATCCACAGGCCAATGGGAAAGCAAAATCTAGTAACAAAAATATCTTGAAGATTTTGAAAAAGACCTTGGAGAAAAATAAGAACTTGGCATTCAAAGTTGAAACTTGCTTTATGGGCTGACAGAATCACAGTGAAAAAGGCAATAGGTAAGTCTCCCTTTGAACTAGTATATGGTATGCAATCTAGAATGCCCATGAATAATTTTCTTCCAGTATATAAGTTTTTTCAGGAAGAGGAGCTAGATGTTTCTGAACCTATGCAAGATAGAATGATGCAAATGGTAGAATTGGACAAAATAAGAAAATATAGTAAAAAAGAGAACATTAAGTTACAACAGAAAATGAAGTATCTATTTGATAAAAGAGAAAGTAACAGGAAGTTTCAACCTGATGACTTGGTACTTCAATGGAATGTAACGGCTGAAGACAAAGGGAAGCATAAGAAATTTGAGTCATTATGGTTAGGTCCCTTTTTTATTCATCAAACTTTCAGGAAAGATTCATGTGTCTTAAAAAATATGGATGGAGAGGTATTTGAATTTCCAGTGCATGGAAAATTCTTGAAACCTTTCTTTAATTAAAATTTGATTTCCATGCACAGTCGTCTTTGTATATTATGTATAGGTGTGTTTGTTTCTGTTATGTGTTTGCTTTTTTCAGTAGCTTAGGCCTTCCTCCCAGAGATATGTGGTTCTTTCTATAAATTTTATTTTAAGCATCCTTAGAAAGAGCCACTATTGGTTATATTTCTAGTTTTGAAATCTTGCTATAAATTTTTTAGGTTCCCAATAATGTTCTTGCATAAATGTCAATTCCCGTCCAAAGTGCTATCAAATTATTCCTGCAAATGCTAATCTCCCAGCAATGAAATTGATAAGATATGTGAAACCCTAAGTCCTAGGTCATTTTTCATTCTTGACAAGCAAAAACCCTAGTTCTTCATAATCAGTTTCTATTTTGCAGTTACTTTTTTCATGAATTTCAAGTCACTTATGTCATGTGTCTTTTTATCACATTTAGTTAGTCGCTTAATCTCTTATAACATGACCGAATATTCCTTTAGTTTAAGAGACTCAACGTAGACTGTTGGTCTCATTATCTCATAAGAAAAGGAATATACTTTAAAGTATTAAGAGATTAAACGCGGGACATTGATCAGATTAAAATCCTATGGTTCGCGTGAAGTCTCTAATGAAATCCTAGAGTTAAGAAAACATATGGCGAATTTGAATTTCTTCAGTTGTGAAGTCTCGCAAAAAAATCAGAGTTAAAGACATGGTTATATTCTCTTCAGTCATGAGATCTCTAAAGGAAACAAGGGTTAAGTTAAATCTTATGAGATCTAGCGACAACCATCAGATTCAAAGGTGATCTTGTGGCCAACGTTTAATCGCGAGATAAAAGTGTAGATGAGTAAAATTTTATGAGATTCAGTGACAACTGTTGATTGAGGAAAAGATATAAAGGCTAGCATTTAATCTCAAAATAGACCTTGAGTTAGATGATTTGTTCAGCAACAATGAGATTTAGTGAGTCGCTAAGTCTCCATATAAACTGTTGTTATCAAAGGTTAAGTTGAAGCTAAGTAAAGTTTGAAGTGAAACAATCTGAATCAAAGATTAAGATCAGATCTTATTGTTGGTGTAAAATCATGGAGAAAAGTCAAAAGGTCAAGGAATGTTTAGTGACTTAGAGATAAGTTCTTGAGATGTTTCCATGTGTTTAATATTTCTAGAGATCTGTGGTAGGAGCGAAGTATCAGAGCAAACCTGTAGTTAAGTAACTTGTTTAGCGACTTAGAGATAATGTGTTGTCATGAGATCTCATGAAAAAATGAGCTTAAGGTTAAGTCTTAAGAGATTTAGCGTGAGCCGTTGGATTAAAGATGATCTAATCATAGTTGTGTAGTCTCTAATCAAATGCAGTAAGTACATAATAAATGAGATATTTCACGTGAACCGTCTGATTAAAGAGGATCTAATGATGGTCGCATATTCTCTAACTAAACTCATGGTAAGCCAGAAAGTTCATCGAATTTGAGTTTCTTCAGTCACATAATCTCTAAAAGAAAGAAGGTTAAGTAAAGATTGAAAGCATGGTTAATATGAAAGATCTAAACCGTTGATAGATTTCACATCATAGGGTGCACGTTAAATCTCATGATAAAACTGGAGTTAAGGCTAACTCTCAGCGACAAGGAGATAGAACAGTCGCATGGTCACCAAGGAGAACTGGAGTAAGAGTAAGGTAAAGTTATAAGGGTTTTTTCTTGTGCCATGATGTACATTCACTAGCCAATTAAAGGAAGAGGATTCTGATAGAGTGTCTAAATATCTACTGAGCTGTAAAAGGTTGAGGAAACTAGCCAATCACAATCAAGTTTTAAGGTTTGATCACTTATAATAAGGGTTTAATACTGAGAAAAGGTACTTATGATCTATTCAAGTGGCTTTTTAAATTCAAATTATCTGTCAATTCAAAGTGCCACGGCTAGGAGAAATTGATTTCAGAGCACATAGAGTATGACAGAAGTGACTGAATAATAGTTTCATGATATCGAATAGACTGGTGCATTGATTTCTCAAGAATAAATAAGTATTGTCATTGCTCATTTTAGTTTACCAAATTTTCAATATACAAAGCTAAGAATCGCAGGAGTGTTAATTTTTTCAGAAGAATAAAGTTGTATGGGTTTCAGTGTGAAGAAACCAGAATTTGATTGGCATTGTGTAGTTAAGAGTAGAAAAGACGAGTCAAGCAACAAGTATGGCTTCAGCCAGTGGAAAGAATGGAGATGCTGAAGATGATCAGAAAGAAAAAAGAATTACTCTGATGAATTTGTGACTCTACTACCAGGCACTAATCAGGGGAAAAAGGTAAATGATGAATACCTTGGTGATAATATGTTATTTTGTAGAGATGCTAAGATCCCTGATGCTTCTGGATACCATCTTTTTAATTACTTTCATAAAAATAGTGATGGTCCTGTTCCCATTTCAAACCCATGGACATCAGGGTTATCCAAATTAATAGTGCCAGACATCTTTTTAGATGTAGATTTTTTGCTTGAATTGGCTAGTAGATATGATACCATCTCTAAGACCATCAAGAAGAATGATGGAACAACCTTAGTTACTATAGATAGGGCATCTTTTATGAAAGATTTCAACATTTACAACCCATGCACTATAGAGATAGACCTAAAAGCATTATCATCTAGGTATACTAGAGAAGCTACCATTGTGGCTTAAGTGATTCAAGGTCATGTGCCCAAAATACCAGAAATTACATAGCGGCCATACCAAATTCCACTGCACCCTATTTCTATAGGGATTTAGCTTTTTATATGAAATATATTTCCTATGGACTGTGTAGAGTTTTAGGAGATGATGGGGGTAGTGACAAGATATCTTCAGATATTCTGATGATTGTTTTGGATCTTCAGAGTCCACATGTTAGCATAGATTATGACTATATCTAGTATGTTATTGACCGAATGCATCAAGGGTTCATAGACATTTAGAAAAGGGGATCCAACCCTAAATTATTGTAGTACTCTCTTTTGATGCATTTGATTTTGTTTTACAATTTCAGTATGATGGACCTACAAAATCTGAGACCTAGGAGATTCTTCCAAGGCCAATCCAACCCTATACAAATCTGGTTGAGGGTTTGGAATTACACATCAAGGGAAAATGAATTTTGTGCATTCCAGAATTGGATGGTGTATCCAATTAAAATTTGTTTAGGATTAAACATGAAAAGGTTACCAATCAAGGTCTTGCAGCTTCTTAGGCCTTGTAAATTTGTGGACAAGTGGACAAGAGACCACAACTGGCGAGATTTCTTTTAAAATAAAGATTTCAATTTAATAAGTGTTTATGGTACCCAACCACCACATATACTTACATATCATGTGCCACCAAGGATAGCTATTATGGAGTTCATCTGGAAATTGATGTTGATTGATAAGGAGCATTTGGCTTCACATAGAAAAGGTACCTTTACACCTCAATAGTTTAGAGTTTATAACTTCACAATTGGCAAAAGGGAATTGGACTCAGTAAACAGATGGTTGGGTCATTTCAGAATGAATGTAGCCTTGTATAGGTATGCTGACATAGAGGGTTTCATTAAAATTTCAAAGAAACTCTTGACACCAACCATTCCAAATACAAAAGAACATAAACATTGTGTAGAGGAGGACCTTATAAGGAACATCTTAGAAGATGAAGAAGTTGCAATAAAGGCAGATAAGTTCCAAGAGATAATGGATCTGGAACAAAAACTCAAGAAGAAAGGGATCCCTTTTGAGGGTTACTTGATAAGATGATAGAATCTTATATCACATTATGTAACCAGCTTGAGGAACTAATAAAAGATAAGGAAAGAGGTGCTAACAAGCACTCTTCCTCTGAGTATAGTGACAGAAGCTATTCAGTGCATAGCCCTCCTCTAATGGATCAACCGCCACAAACATAGGAGAATGTAATAATGGATTTAACTCAAGAACATAAGGCTGAGGTGAGTGCTAAGCCTCCCAAGAAGAAACAAAAAGTGGAAATAGGGGAGCCTTCCGATGTTAAGACACAGAAGAAGAAAAAATATAATGTGATTTCTTTAATCACTGGTAAGAGAGCTTATGACCATCAGCTCAAAAAGTTAATAAGGGAAGGAAAGAAGAAAAGAGAATATGTAGAAGAAGAAGTTGAAATACCTCTTTTATTGTGTCAGGATGAAAGAGAGCTTCAGCAAGAGAAATTCTTGAGTGATGAAAATTTCATCAAAACCAAAGAATTCAATGACTTCTTGATTTGGGAAAAAGCAACAACAAGTTGGGTCACAATTGCAATTACCAGGAAGTGAATCAGTGCTAAGTGAAACCTTGTAGACTTTATAGGAATATGACCCTGAGATAGAAACCATGACACCAGAGGAAGCTAGACAATTGGTTAAATCTAGTGGGATGGTACCGGTGGAAGGATGGGATCTTACATCAACATTTATCATTGACTAGATAAGAAGGCAGCCTAATATAAAATTTTATTCAGAGACACATGTGGGAGAAATGATTAGGGGATGTGGGTATAATCCACAATCCCAAACTTTAGCCATGTGGGCTCTGGCTCCCAAGACACAGAAGCCATCACTTATTAATGTACAAGAAAAATGGATGGGGATAAGATCATATGGTCTATCCATAACACTAGATATTTGGAAATATCACATGCCCTTACTCATTTTTGTCATCTAAATGAAGCTAAAGCTAAACATATGTCAAAGAGATATCATAAATTGTTTGATGAAGCAAGTGCTGTAGTGAAGGATAGAGAACTATATTTGATAAAGATCAATGCATTAGAAAAGCTAGTGGAAGAATTGAATCAGAAGTTACAAGAAATCCCTGAGGCTATTCCTTCTTCACCTAAGCAAGTTGTGGATACATTGGTATAAACTAAGGATGCATGGGATATTTCAAAGGAGATAGAGAAAAAAGATAGTGATCAAAATAAAGTGGCCTTAGAAGCCTTGGAAAATGTTTTGCAACATAGGATCAATGTCCTAAAGAACAAAGTTGATTTAGTATACAATTCTTACAACAAGTTGCCTGGCTTGGGAATAGAGGTAAATAATTATGCTTCAATTTTAGAACCTTATTTTGGAACCTGGTCAGTAAGGACAACTTTGTTTGAAAGATTAGCAGCCCTACAACCACTTAGGGTGAAGCTCCCTGAGATTATGTGTCAAGTGGGTGAGGAAATTGAGTAGATTGGGGTTACCTTCTCTTTCTTCAAGGGCAAGGAAAATCAAATTGAGGCTAGGATCAACATGTTTGGCTCAGGATATAATAAATTTATTCCTCCAATAAAGAGAGAAGATGGTGAGATCAAGGCAGTAGAAGCATGGAGAGGTGAATTTGACACCTTACTGCCTAATAAAGAGGCATTTATTTTAGACAGTGATGAATTGGATATGGACAGATTTAATAAGATCTTAGATGAGGCCTTCAAAGCTGAGATAGAATTGAATAAGTTGTTTATGTATGTCAAGATAATTACAGATGCCAGATGAGAAAGACAAAAGGCACAATTAAAAATCATTCAGATCTTTAATTGGCCTACAAAGGTAGAAGTTACAACATGGGATGTTCTCACCAAGCCCAAGAAAAGGAAGCCTTCAACAGTTGACTTAGACATATTGGACGAGGAGTGAAAAGACACCTGGAACCCGATCTCTGAGCACAGGGAGGATAATTATTAAAAAGGACTAGTGTAAGTTAGCCTAAAATGGTAGTCACTAGATCTCACAACAACTACAAGAAGTTATCCATAACATATACAGACAAAGGTGCCAGCTATCAAAAATTTGGAAATCAGATTTTATCTTTTCCTTATTTTGTCCTTCCACCGCTTGAAGGTCTAAGTGTAATTTTGTTTTTAGTAATTTTAGGGTTAGGTCTAGCCATCCGAAGCTTGTTGCATACTTAAAATTTAAGGATCCCAAGATGGATAAGACTCTATAAATAGCAAGATAGAACATAATTGTAAGGAGGTTGAAATTATTATTGCAAGGAAGACTTTTCTTTTGTCTGAGTTTTTAAGCTTTTAGTCTTTGAATGTATTGAAGCAGCATCATATTAATAAAATATAGTGCAATATCCTATTCCAAATCATTGTTGTCTCCTTATATTTCTATTTATGCTCTTGTATGTTTAATTTTTAAGGCATCTTGAACATACTAGTTATAAGGTAACTGTGATATTGCTTATGAGTTTCTTTCAAGGAGAGATTAAGTCTTATGAGTAATTTCAGAGGGATAAACAGTAGTGTAAGTATTTGATACAGAGATGTGGGAATGAAAAGGTAGTCTATAAGGCATTCTATCTGAACTGTATGTTGTATTTTCATTAAAAAGTTTTTTGTGGATTTACATCTCATTTGACTCTTTGCCAAAGAATAAGGCACTGGTATGGGGTTTTGCAAGAAGTTAATCATCATCAAATATTAAAGCAATCAATCATTCATTTTTCAGTTATAAAGAATATATATGTTTAAGTAATTGTATTAGAGAATAAAGTTCATTTTATTGATTCCTTAAAGAGTGAATCACTAGGTTAACCCTCATGAGTTAAAGAACTCCAAAAGAAAGAAGGATGAGAATCCTTATCTCACTGATGTTTTCTATTGTTACTATCATAACTTGGCTTGTATATCTTTGTATTAAGTTAGTTATTTTCATCTGCAAGGTGTTTTATCAATTGATATAGTGAAAGACAATTAGCCAATTAGTGAAAGCCCTAACCCACTATTACAAATACTGAGAATCAGTAATCTCTTGAAGGTACACCCTCCTGAATTTTTAGAGCTCAAAATGTAGAAGGATAATATCCTTGTTAATTAGCCTTTTCCTTGTATGAATCAAGAATTGGGAATCTAAGAGTTAAGGTTGATAAGCTATATTGTGATTCTACATGAAAAAGTGACAACAAGGTCCATGTTCCCTAGATCAATTTTAGTTATCTCTCATTCTTTAGATACTAATTTGGTTGGAGGAAGGTATCCTTAGAACTTTTACTTCATTTATGTAGCCTCATTCATCCATGGTTCTACACACACATGAATTAGCATTCCATGTTAAATAATTTATTTATCTAAATTTGTTTTCCAAAAACAAAAGTGCATTACTCTACAGAAGCAATTCAAGCAACTAGCACCTAACAAAACCCACAAGTCTATTTTGCCTCCAAGGCCTAACTCTATTTTTCCAATCCTCCTTTTTGATGGTAAGGGATGAGGAATCCTTGAATGTCTCAATGGTCAAGTCTAGGGAATCCTTGACTATCCTTGTGCATAGAGGTAATGATTAGAGAACATGAGTGGAGTCACACCCGATCTTTTTAGGGGTCAAATGTGTTGATACCCTTGAAAAGTTTAAAATTGGGAAAGTGAGATGATGTATGGATTGTCAGGGATCATAGATTAGGGATTATTGATCCAGAACTCATCTTTTGGACCCCAATGAGCCATCCTCCAAAAATTCCAAAGACATGTTGTGGGTCAAGGATTAATGATGTCCAATCTTATTATTTGACATAATCAAATTTTCACGTTGTCTAGCTCATACATTGCTTAGGATTTTTTCTCTGATCTAATTATTCCACTCACTCCCTTGATGGGGGCTCATAATACTTGTTTTTTCTAGTATGTTATACTTATTTAACCTAACCCTAGCCCTATCCTAAGTGACCTATAGAGAAATAAAAAAACCAACAATCTAACAAAACCTAACCAACCACACAAAAAGAAAGCATGCTAAACCCATAAGAAAAATATCCTATAGAAAAAAACCCTAACCTGAATACTGTTGACACCACCAAAACAACAATAAATAAATAAAATAGGGGAAACCACCTAAAAATTCATAGCAAGACAATCCCGGGACTTAACCACACTGAAAATCTCGAATGACCATACTTGGTCATGGGAAGAAGCTCTTATGTCATTCAAAAATAATTTATTGCTTGCTCTAATTCAAGAAAGTAGTGTGCACAAATGAGGATAAAGCATATTTATATAGGAATAGGATCAGGATGATGCAAGTATGCACTAGCATAAAAATCAATTTTTAGGGTTTTAGGGGAGGTAGTAACCTTTTGAGGTTTCAAGGGTTGGCATTTTAGAGGTAACATGTTGCCATGACATCCCTAAAACCCTACCGTCTGATCCCCCATAAGGGAAACTAGATGCAAAAACAATCAGGTTTTATGGGTTATGGATCCCCAAAAAGCTTCAATTGAAGCTCATCCCTAATCCTTTAAAGATTGAAAAAAAATAGAACAAGGAACAAAGGGCCATTAGGGTCAGAGTTTTGAGGGTCCAACGAGCTATTGAGAAGCCTGTTTCTACAATCAACAAAAGCCTAAAAAGGGGGGGGAAAGGAAAAAAAGGAAAAAAGGAAAATAGAGATAGAAGACAAAAAGGGGGTTTCCCCTCTCACTCAAGTGAAGAACCGTGTCTGAGTTATGAGGACAAAAAAAAATATTAGAGAATTTAAATGTTGGGGATGGAAAGGAACAAGTAGTTAATTGAAGTGAAGCCTACAACTTTGACTCTAAAAGACATAGAGAAATTTTAAATTGTTAGGACTTGAGAATCAAGGTGAAAATGAAAAGGATAATCTAGGAAGAGAAACTAGAATGGATTGATAGAAACAAGAAGGCATGGCAGAATGAGGAACTCTAAAAGTTGAGTAGGAATAAGACTTGAGTAGTTTAACATAAACTTTAGGAGGTTATAATTGAAAAATATATATGATATGAAGGGAACAACGATATTGATGTTCTAAAGATACAAAGGAATTTAGATAAATAGCTAGACTTTGGAACTTTTAACAAGATTTAGAACATTTAAACTACAAGAATTAGGATTTTGAGGATCAAAGAGAAGCGGTATGATAAGATAATCAAGTCCAAAGGCATTGAAAACATAATACTTAATAATAAGTTGTTAGGGGTCATAGATTGGGAATGTAACATGAACAGTGTGAACAAAGGACCAAGTTTGATAGTCTAATAATAAAAATATTTGAAGGAATTAATACATTACATAGTTTGGATGATTAGCATAACAACCTTAAATATTCCAATTTGCCAACAAATTTTACACGTAGGAAAATTTTACAAAGATCTTGTTTGGATTGTCAAGATTGGGTGGAAGAGTATGCTACAAGGTTGAGGTTCAATAAATTGGCAGACAAAGGGAAACTGGAGATGGCTAAAATGACATACCAAGATGGACAACCCTGAAAATTTGAGAATTTATAGAATTTAAGGTATTGACTCATTTAGCTGAACATATTTAGAATCCTTCAAAAAAATTAAAATTTTAAGCATGATAAGAAAATAGAGAGGAAAAATGGTAGCCTTAGATGGATTTTTTGACTAAGGGAAAACTCATCTATATTATCTCAAAATGCTCATAAGTGATAAATTTACATAAATTTATTATAAGACTTGGGAAAACACAATCAAGTCTATTAAAAGTTGGGTATGCATGGCTAGGCTCTTCATAGGTAGCCCCAGTTTGACATTTTGAGGATAACTTACATGCTGGCATACAACCTATATGTTATTCATTAATTTATTTTGTAGACTACACCATATAATTCTACACCACACAACTTTGAATATGGCAATACAAAACATATTTGTCACCCCTTGAAATTTGTTACACCAAACCACTTAAGCATGTTTAATCTTTAAATAACAAGGTATCATGCTACACTTCTATTCATCATGTCTATCTAGTAATATAATATTGACATACATATTTAATTGGTGTAACCTCCATATTCATAGCTATGACATTCTCAATGCCCCCTAACATTTATTTTTACCTTGGCAATTAAGTCATGTTACTACACCTAGCTTGGCCTCCACTCTACTCCAACTTATACTATCTAAACCATATTAGAATCTAAACTATTGTGCCATACAATATACATGCTACAATACAAAAATTAACATTTATGAGCTAACAATAAATATTTAGTGTCGAAAAATATATGCTCAAGCAACAAGCTACACCATTATATATTTTTTGTATCCCTTGTTTACATAAACTTAATTATTTTCAAAAGTATATAAATATTTTCACAATGATATGTATGCATTGAGTAGATCCATATCCTTCTAAATATTTTTAAATATATAATTTTCACATTGATTGATTGATTTACTTAAAATGCATACTCCTCTATAACATTAAGACTTATTCCATCTACCACACGACAATAAATATTTTAAAGAATAGTTGCAAACTTAACATAAAATTTGTAAAGTATAAAGAAATAACACACAAGCTCATAGTGTTAGAATAAAAAAATATTTACCTTATCAATTATTGAATTATTTAGGTAGAATTTTTCATACTAGCCACTTAAGCTTACTTAGGTCATGTGATTTTCTATCTCAATTCATAGGATCAAGACAAATGTCATGATATATTTTTATCCTCGCCAATTTATTCAGGGTTCCTTTTTGTTGTTTTATGTTTTCTCCTTTAATGATAAGGATCCATTATTGTCATTATATAGTGAGGTTTGCACATTCATAATGACTGATGCTTTTATTTTGGATTAGTAGTCTCTTAGACTCCATAGGTTTTCTTTCTATCTCTTTTTCTGATAGGTGTTTGATTGTCCTTGGGAGTTGTAGGATTGATGAATCAACTCTAACACATAATGCAACAATATTCTTCTTCATTGAAACTCCAAAAGGAGAGCTCAAAGTCTCTCCACTCTTGTACAAATGTATGTGAATGAAAAAGTCGTAGAGAAATGAGCCCCTTTACTAACAAATATCTTATATATGACCTTTTTTTGTAACTACTTGTTAATTTCTTGAAATTCCTTTACAATTGGTGCATAATTGTTTCTTGAAATTTGATTTTCTAATTTAAAATGACATTTAAGTCATAAAGGAGACTTTGATAAAAATTTAAAAGTGCAATTCTTTAGAGACTAACACTCGAATACCCTCACATGTTAATGTTGTAACACTTGATAGGACCCATTTTATATCTCTTCAAAAATTCCTATGGAAATGGTGTTTTGAACATCACTTGTAAGTCACAAGAAAAATCCACCAAGATAATCTTTATTCTAAAGTTTCCCACTTGTAGAGAGAATGTTGATTAAGGACATGGAGATTTAGTGTTGAATGCATTTCTTTAAAGCATCAAAGGCTTGGTTCAATAAATATATTTTGTGCATACTCTACATAATATTTGATGAATTTATTTAGCCTTTATCCTTTCAAATCTTTTCAAATCCTATGCTAAAATGCTAATTTTTGCATAGGATACAAGCATGAAAACTACACATCGCTTGTGAACGATGATTTTTTTCCCTTTTATACAAACATATCAAGGTTTTGTGAGGTTTGTGAGCTATGAAAATCACTTAGAAGTTGTGTGTGATGATATTCTAGAGGGTTGGAAATTATAAAAACTATTGTCATAGGAACTTGTCAAACATTGTTTGAGAGCTTTGTGGAGCCTCTAAACTCCAACTATTTTTCAAAAAGCTTCTACAATAATCTCATTTCATGTTTATCTTATTATCTTTTTGAAGTCTAATGTAGTTGATTTCAACTTACGACATCACCATATGTAAAACTCATCAGCGCTCATCCCCAAAGTTTAGTCTTAATATTTATCATCTTAGATTAGATCCACGAGTATAGACATGACCATGTCATTTTTTAGTTGTAAAGTTGAACTTCAAAATTTTAAAATTGTAAAAGTTAAATTTTCACCTTACTAAATTTCAATATTTGTTTTAAGTAAACCTAGCACACGTGTGTGTTATATTGTTATATTTAGATATAAAATTTCTTCATTTGAAATGTTAAGGAAAAACTAGAATTATTTATGAATATTATCACAGAGAATTTATAGGAGCATCATGCAACAACATTGTTAGAGCATCACATCAACATGCATCATCTTAGACCCATTGCAGACTTTCTTTCAGTCTTTGACACTTGTACCACAATCATTGAACTAGTCTAACTATAGGTTCAATTAAAGAGAAAATGAACCTTGCAATTGAATAGATTCCCCAAAGACATTTGCAGACATCACTTGTCCTTGATAAGTATGAGATATTTCCCACAACAAGTTAAATTATGATATTGCTATCAGGATTCAACTGTGCATTTTTTGAGTCAAACTTATTGACCCATGTTTCATGAGTAACGGTTCACAAGATCCTATCTCTCATGAGAATGAATGGAACACTTAGCACTCATTTCATCTAGGAGATGCTCATAGAGGTGAAGCACCAAGACTTCACATGAAGCATGGGTCAATGCGTTTGACTCAAAAACTACACAGTTGAATCTTGATAGCAATATCACAATTTGACTTACTGAGGAAAATATCTCCTACTTACCAATTGATGAGCTTAAGGGTTTTTCTAATGAATGATTCATAACACACAACACTTGATGAGGTTTTACAAATGAGGTTGCAAGCAAAGTGAGCTTAACCTTGGAGGAAACTCCATGGTTAAATGCACTTGAGCTGGAGGAGTATTGGGATGGGTGACCTCTCGGGAAGTCCCAGTTCTTCACCTTTGTGAGCATCACCTAGATGCAATGAGTGCTAAGTGTTCCATTTATTCTCAGGAGAGATGTGTTCTTGTGAACCACTACCCATAAAACATGGGTCAATGAGTTTGACTCAAAAACTACACAATTGAATCCTGATAGCAATATCACAATCAGTAGTCCTTGCTAAAATTTAGTTATCAAAAGACTAAGGTGAGTGAATTCTTTTAGTCAATTCTATGAGTTCATTCTTATAGGCATACGTTTAGGTTCTTATATCATATCATTTCTACATTTGCAGAGATTAGTTCCATAGGTATAGGCATGAAATAGAGTGGAAAACTATGAAGTTGTTCATTCTAGGATAGACATCCAAACAAACCTTGAAACTTTAGCATTATGATAAATTGATCCTTGATTTATTTTGCATCATTTTCCTACTTTATAATCCAAATAAATATCACTTATATATATATATATATATATAAAACATTAGACATTTACACGAAATTTGCATCAAAGTTATCGTATTTATAAAAATAAATAAATTTATAAAAGAATAAACAAAATCTCTAATAAATTATTCGATATAGTTGTACCTGAATTCGACATGAGTATAAATGGTGTATATTGTTCCATATTTTTATGGTTTGATTAGTTTCAAACACAAGAGGTTTGTAATACATGTGAGAAAGCATGTCACTAAGTTGATAGATTGTTGGTTTAATCATAGTTAAGAGACAAAGATTCACTTCATCGTATTCCTCCTCATTATAGCTCTGAATGATGACATCACGAGAGTATATTTATTTATTTAGTATTTTAATATATTAAATTTGAATCCCAACTTTACACTAATAATTAAGCACACTGAACTTCAACGTAAAATTCTCTCCGCATTATCCTGGACGACAACACATTATATAAATGAAAAATAGTCTTCGCATAAATTGCTTTTTTAACATTAAATTTGTCTTTTATATTTGTGTAATGATGGAAATTTCATAATTATGTTTTTTAAATGTTTTAGATCTGTGATGAATAAATCGTCTTTATATGTATTCATAAGTGTGTAAAATAGTTTATTTTATACGAAAAGATGGTAAATGAAGTCAATTTATTCTATATAAAAGTTGGTAAATGATGTCATTTAATTATGATTTCATTCTCTTTTATTCTAAAAAAATATCATAATTTTTTTAAAATAATTTATTACTCTAGTTTAAATGTGTATATTTGATCTAAATCATCTTGAGCTGTAAACTTTCAAATTCAAAATTTAAATCCAACCCTTGTTTCCATTTTCACTAGTTGTTATGAGTTGATTAAAGTGCAAATTATTTCAAATTGTACTATGTGATTATTTATTTAAAAGATTAATGCTAACTGAAATGAGTCTGCTACAACTTTTAAGAGAAGAATATATTGTACACATCTATAATTCAATTGAAAAGGATAAATACATTGCTGCATCAACATTCTATCATCATCCTATATGCATATTGCACCCATGCTTGATGTTCTTGACCCTAGTTCACCATTGCTAAATTGCTTTGACTAGGGGTTTGACTAAGGTGAACACCACCTTCACAATTCAACATACTTTGTAAACGTGTTTCTAAATATCAATTATTCTTTATTAAGTACATAATACATACAAAAAGACAAACCAATTTAGACAATATAACTCCACCATATTAGGTCAATATGTTATAGGTTCATATTAACACATAAGACTTCAATACATGCATACATAAACAAACAATGATAATACATAGCCAAGTCCACAAGTTAATAATAACATCTTAAAGGTTCTATAACATGGTACAGAGACAAATGGATTCTTGATATTTACATAAAAGCATATTCATCAAATTTAAAGCAAGTACCCATACATTTTATTAGTTCCTACCGTAGGCAAGATATTATAGCATTCAATGCAATGCTACTGTTTCTATTAATTATCCAATTAGAACATTGTATTTTTTCACAACTTTTTGATTGATATAGTATAAATATATTTCGACTTTTCTATATTGTATTAAAAATTATTTATCTCTATTTTTATTGGTTGAATGTGGCTACAGTAGTGGGTGAGACTTTTGTCTTTTAGTGGAGAGATATTTTCATGTTAATTGTCCAACGATAACACTTTATTTTTTAACAACTTTTTATGTTTATATAGTTCTAAAATATTTTGAATTTTCTATTATTGAATTTTGCTACTATTGTTTATAATATTATATGTATAACTAATTAATTATATTATATATTAATATTAACTTAGTAATATTAAATTAAATTTTTAATTATATATTATACTAATATAATAAATTATTATATTCATAACAATGCATATGTAATAGAAATCTTAATTTAATATTTAATGTTCAACTATAATTAATTATTATATTTAGTTATACATATTAATGATTATATTTACTTTAATGACTTATATTACATTTAGTTTCTAAAACAATTCTATTTAGTGGTAATTCTATAGGATATTTAAATTTAATTATATTATTTTAACTATATGCCAAATATCCTAAGGCTTAATCTTTAGGACTTATGCAGGAACTAGCGTCCTTGTTTAAATTGTCAATCCTAGCTCTCTTAGCTTATTTATAAAATACTTTCATTTATTTAACCAACCTAGATACTTATATAAGGCGACGATTCTCCCCTTAAAAAGTTGGACAATGCATATCCAACACTTTTACTTTTTATTTTTACGTCAAATTGTGTTGGTGTTCTAAGTTTATGGTCCTAGCATATGATTTGATTGATTTGATGCTCCCACCAACTATTGCTTTTAGTTGACTCTAAAAAACAAAACATAAATGCTAATTACACAACTTTCTATTATTAGATTATTAGTTTTTTATGGGTTAAATTCACGGGCATAAAAATAACCCAAGTGAGTTTTGTAATGTAGATTAAGCCTCATATTCAAATTTCAATTTCATGACTAGTCCAAGTTGACTTAGTTTCAACTAGTAATTATGTACTGACTCTTATACCAAAACTTCCAAATAATACATGTCTAGATCATTAACATAAAAGAAAATAAATTATATAAGTGCGGAAGGAGGTTTTCCTTTTTCCTTTTTTTCTTTCTTTCTTTCTTTTAAGCATAAAATAGTGCAAAACAAGACACTTGTCTTAATCTAACAATTATAGGACAAAATAACCTAGCCAAAATAACCTACAAAAAATAACCCAATGAAAAAATATCCTAGGGTAATAATAACCTAATGACTAAATAACCCTACATTAAATTACCCCATATCCAAAAGCATGTTGCAACCAAATAACACTTACACTGATCTATGTGCAAAGACAAGGAAAAAAATAAGCAATTGTGTGCTACATGTTTTTATCCACGTGGTAATTTAATGTAGGGTTGTTTTGTTGGAGGTTATTTTGGATGGGTTATTGTATCCAGATACCTAATCTAACACTAATAAATAAATATTAGGATTGGAACCAATGAAGGATGAGATACTATTAAAAAGAAACTAGGGATCGTAAACAAACAAGAGTAAGCTAATATATAAAAGACATCAAATGAGTAAAAACTAAATTTGTGCACCCAATAAGGAAAAAATTGAGAAGTCTTATAATGTAGTCATTGATCTACATGTCAAATTCGGGAATTACAATTTTGAATTTGTTATAGGGGCGTAAGTGTACCTTGTAGGGGTGTACATAGATCTTGTTGGGAAATTTAAATATGTTATCGAGTTATTTAACATCAGGCTATGATAGCAAATGGTAAGATACAAGGCTTAAAATAATGCAATATATAAATCTAAAATTTACATACAAACATGAAACACAATTTTTGCAACATTGTTCATATGCTACATATAAACTAATACTGTTAATTCACTTCATTGTAGCCCAATTGTTGATTTGAAACACATAGAAATTGTTTAATTGCAGTTATTTTCATTTATTTTTGTTCTTTTTGTATTCCTTTTCTTGACTTTATTTATGTTTATGTTATCATGTTTCTAGTTAATATGTGAATGATATGAAGACACCTTAAGTGGTCCATGTTGTCAAAAGTAAAAATATATTGCATTGCTATCTCACATTTCAAGAGTCACTTATTGAGCTTACTTTGTTCTAATCAGTGTGTATATGATCCCATATTTCTATACCATGTTTTTAAATCTTACACATTGCGCCTACATTGATATATCACACTTTCAAAACTTGGAATGCTTTTAAATATTACATTTTGAGATTTCACTAATATATCACACTTTCAAAGCTCCCATAGTAGGTTAGGGATACTTTTCCTTTCCTCCTCGCATATTGTGCTCATATATGCCATATCAAGAGCATCATATTTTATCCCTATTCACAATATAGACATTTATTAGTATATCTTTCCATTAGTTTCACTATGCCTTCCCTCCAACTCATGAGTTCTATGTAGGGTTATTTACACTCTACATGTTCTAAATAACTCATTTTGGTAGCTATGGTTGTTGTTATTGATTGTTCTTGTTGTTTCCCTATTTCATACTATTTATTTTCACCTATGAGTGTCTTTATTTCCCCACAAGCTATGATGTCATTATTGATAAATTATGCATACCTTCTATATGCCTTAGAGTATTTTTTATTATTGCACATGTTCACCCTTCTCTTGCTTGAATCTCATCTTGATACTTGGGATAGATGTATCACTATAGTTTTAAACTCCCATTTTCCCTAAATCATATAGTCGTTTATCATCTTTATCACTTATGTTCATTTTTCATGAATATTGATCCTTATCTTACAATTGATTCTTATGACAGACATTATAATTTTTCTAAGGATATTTAAGAGGAAAATTAAAGAGAAATGAAATCCTTAATTAGCATACCTAAAGCTCCAGAAATTGAAAAATCATAACACTGAGATTATACATACTACTAGCTCTAGCTATACCTATGTGACCTCTAATAAAGAAAATGAATACAATTGTGCATAAGTAATAAAGGATGAAAAATAATTTATACCACTACTCATGAGTTTCATTAATCTCTTATACACATCTACACATCTAGACACACTTAGAAACTAGTTCATTATGACTCTCTAAAATACATACTCTCTAAAATACATAAAGTTAACATACATATGGAAAGATCTACTTACCCATCACCCATTCTTGACAATGGTGGAGTTGTAATGATATTTTTAGTGGATAATATTTGTCAATTGGTTAATAATTGAAAGTTTGAAGTCAAAGTTTGGCTAGTAATTCAAGTTGTAAGGTGACCTAAATCGACACAATTTTATAAATTTTATTTTAGTCTTATTAAAATTGCCAAAGCATTTATTTTAATAAATGTTTTAACTCAAAAATTTGGCACTATATTTTATGCATGATTAGATTTACCTAAATTTTATAAGTTATTATAAAAAGCTGAATTAGTTCACTAAGAATATGACATAACTATTAGGTTCTTTAGGGCCATATTGTCAATATTTAGTTGCAACCATTGATTTAAACAAGGTCTATCATAATCAACCCTAGGAAAATTGATCAATAAAGGTAATATAAAATTCATACCTATTCCCACTGAATCATAAGATATTTGTAACTCACGACCAATAACTATGCTCAATGCCAACTACAATATCATTGCCAAAGCTTTGGTTTTGAAAATCTGTCACTTGCTCTCACAAATTATCAAACCAAAGTAGATTGGATTTATTAAATCTAGGTTCATCTTAGATAATATCATTGGTGTTTGGGAAATAATTAAAGGGCCTATAATTCTTGACACAATGTCATCTTCCTCAAATTTGTTTTTTCTAAAGCTTATGATTGCATTGAATGCCTCTTCATCTAAGCTATTATGGGTGTCCTTGGTTTTAGTTTCCACTTCATCTAGCCTATGAAATGTTTTTTAGGGATTATTTTGTGCGTATCACCATTAATGGTAACCATTCTTTAGCTTTTGATATTTTTTATCTATTTTCCAGAGGTGTCCTCTACCTCGTTCATTATATGTTCTAGCAGTTAAAGGCTTTAAAGTTATTTTTTGGAAAACACTATCTCCTCTAGGTGGTTCAGAGGAATTTCTAAGTGCTTGAGTCACCTTCTTAGTTGGTTATCATTAATTTTGTAGATGATTCTTTTCTCACTTTGATTGGAGACGATAAAAATGTCAAAGAAACCCTTCAATATCTTAACACCTTTTCCCTAGATTCAAGCTCTTCCATTGAGCAAAATAAAAATCACTACTACTGGTATTCTTTCATCCTGGCTCTACCCTAAATGATCCAATATTGGTGGAAATGGAATTACCATGGGAAATATTTATATTTATGGGCATTTTCTTTGCTTTCTAGGCCTATCCCATGGACCTTTGGACCTTTTTTTCAAAAGTCAGTATGAATCTCCCTTTTTGGGCATATATGAAAGCTTAGTACTATCTCTCTTGGCTAGATTAAAGGACATTTGATACTACCATATTTTTGTTGGAATAATGGAATGGTGTGTACTGAGAGGGGAGGGGTGAATCAATACCCTTAAATTTTTTTATCAATTGACCCTTAATGATCTGTTCTTGCTTTACCGACCATAGATGCTATTCTATCTTATGCATGTAATATCAAATCATAAACTTAATTGCATGTAAACATTCATGAAATGTAAGTACACATGACACAAGAATTGGTAACGCAGAAAACCCCTGTTAGAAGGTAAAACCTATGGTGGGGATGAAACCCACAAAGATTCACTATCTTCAGAATGGAAGGTGTCGGTTAAGGCTACAAGTTTGATCACTTCTTTAGGAGTAAAATTTTAGACTGGTTAGGTCTACTCAGTCAAGAGATTTAGCAAGACTGTTAAGTGTGCACTCGGTTAAGAGATTTACATAACGATTGTTAAATCCACCTTGTTAAAGGATTTCTTCTATTTTCTACAATTGTTAGAGAGTAGTCAAAAATACTTGTTGACTTGATAGTATGCAATCCTAATTTTCTGAATATAGATCCTTTAAGTTATACATAATGTATATGTATCACCTATAGTGATTGATTAATACCTTTGTTCTGATCGATAGCCTTGAATCTTGTTCTTCATACCTGAATTCTATCTTTTGTGTCCTTCCACATAAAAAACTATTGTCTGATCCATAGATGTCTGCTACAACTACAATCATCATATTTTGATTGATTTCTACATCTATTTATACAATGTATTGACTTAAATAGGTTTCACTCTTTACAATGAAAACTCTATGATCAAAGGTTTACAACTTGACCTTGATCTCCTAGTTTGCATGTTTTCAATCAGTTAGACTGATTAAAACAATTACATATGCTTTACTTGTCCCTCAAGAAATGGTTTTAAAGATAAGCATAAATCTAAATATAAAACTCAAGAGTTTTATCTGACGTGTAACTCAGATCCACATTTTTCAGAAATAAAGTTGTCTCTCGGTAGATTGGTGCTTGGGTTACTCTATAGTCTTTCCTCAGTGATGTCTCTATAGACATTCTTCTTCTTAGGTTGCTCTATAGACTAAGTGTCAGTTTACTTTGTGAACTCCTCTGTCGAGTTACTCTGTAAATTGTGCTCTCAATGTTCACTATAAACTGTCTGTCAGTGATCATTGTGCTAATATACTTTTGGTGATCTCTGCACTTGTCTATTTTGGTGACCTCTATTTGCTGTCACTCGGTGATCTTTTTACCGATGGTTCAAATTTTTTTTCCTTTGTATACTAATGAAAAAATATGATCATCAATCTCCCCCTTTGGCATTAGTATTAAAAACTGATATGTGCAAAACTAAAATGTTTAGTATATACACCATGTGTTTACCTTGTCAATATGACTCCCCCTATGTGCATGCCTCGGTGTATTGTATGTACATGTTTCTTCCTTTAATACATTTTATTTTATACCTATATTTCCCCTTTTTTCATTTCCCCCTTTCACCTTATCATTTCCTCCTTTATCATATCATTTCCCCCTTTTTTTGAAAATAATGACAAAGGTGTAATACTTACAACTTGTCAAAAATGTGGGAATGAGATTTTTGAATGTCCTCCATTTTATTCTCCCATTTCTCTTTGAGGTGCTCAAGGGTCATTATTTAAAAGGTGAGTCTGGCATGCATATCATATATGGTCTCTGTAATAGACATCTCTGGGGTGGCAATCAGTGTTCTTTCCGAAGTCATATGTTGTAACAACAGTGTGAGATTCGGGAGTAACATAGCCTGCAGCTCGATTACCTCATCTCAGATTCTGCTTTCTATCTTTTGTAGTTCAATTCTAAACCTTTTTGCTTCTACAATTTTTTCATAATGTAACTTGAATGCATTTTCATCGGTTGTGAGACCTTGTGCACTTGTCTTAAGATCTTCATCAATTTTGGCTAACTTGTCACTATGCTCAGTAGTGAAAGTTTCTAATGTGCATAAATTTTGAATTAATTTTACTACTGTTGATATTATTGGTTCTATAGTAGTAACTAATTCACAATGTTTTACCTTTTTTTCTTCCACTTCCTATCTGATTTTCTATGTAAGCTTATATTGACACTTCTGTTCAGCATGTTCTTCAATTACCTTGTCTGTATCTACATTCTGTGATGCGATGGCATCAGTAAGAACTACTAATTGATCAATTATGGGTGCAATTTAATCAATATATATGTTAGGTACAATCTGCAATAGTATTTCCTTTGTGTTCTCGAGGACTTGTGAGTTCTTGTGCTCCTTTTTGAGCTTGTCCTGTATTGCCTTTCTTTACAAAGTTCACCATACTTTGTAAGTGACTCTAGATCCAATGTTCTAGGATCACAATCTATATATCAAAAATTTCATCTAATGTTACTAGAGATTTTCTCCTCCTCTTCTTCTTTGCAAGATTAGTGGAAGCAGTTATATGCAGTACCATAGAAAGTTCCTTTGCTTGGTCTGATGTACTCGGTGAAGGCTTTGGAGGTGTTGTGCCTTTATCCTCCTACTCGGTATTCACTTGTTGGTTGGTTTTAGACGTCTCTACATCAATATTATATTTTTCTACAACTTTCTCTTCCTCAGTATCCTTGGCATCACTTTGTTTTTCTTCTCCATTGGTATCTTTCTATTCATCATTTGTGCTTTTCTTCTCCCCATCACCCTTATCCTCGGGCATGCTTGCATCATGGTCAAGTGTCTTCTTCTTTTCTTCTGAGATGATATTGATAGCTTGTATCAATGAAGGCATTTGTCCTATTATTTTGACCTATGTAGCATCATGTGTTTCCTTTTCCTTTTCTTCTCCTTGATCGGTGGTCACATTTACATCTATTGGAAATACAAGATGGGAAAGAAAGATACTGAGAGGGGGGGTGAATCAGATCTTATAACTTTTATCACTTAAAACAAACTGATCCACAACCATACCATAAATATAATTGATCTATCAACTAGTAGCATCCATAACAAAAATAAGTAATTCAAGACACATAATTTGGTAACCCAGAAACCCAATAAGGTAAAACTGGGGTGGGGATGACACCCACAAATCTTCACTACTGCAACAATAAAGTGTGCTTTTTAGGGCTACAAAATTTGATCGCAACTTGTAATCTACCTGATTAAAGGTCTGCTCGGTTAAGAGCTATAGATCATTACAATCTACCTTGCAAAAGGATTTAAACTTTCAATAAAGTAAGAACTCGGCTAAGAGATTTAGAAAGGTCTGCTAAAACCACTCTGTTAAGAGATTTCACCTGATACACTTGTTAGAATGTCTCAAGATCCTTCGATATGCACTCAAATGCTGATAATGGATCTCCTCTTTTCAATACCTTTTCTGATCTAATAATCTGATATAACTTTACTCTGTTGCTCACTGCTCTATTCCTCTTCTAGATCTATGCTTCTTAACTCAAAATAACGCTTCACATATATCTCTTATATGCACACACACCTTACAAAATTAGGGTAAGAAGCAATCTTATATACCTTACAGATCTGGCATTGAGATCTAGATCAATGATCAAGATCAAATACTTATGCCGCTTGGGCATTCCAATTTTCTGATTGGTTCTATGCCACATATTGGATCAAATGATTTAATGTGTAATTAACTCCATTGAAAACATTAAATACCCAAATAGGTCGGCCCAAAACAATTTACCTTCAAGTTTGTACCATTCTTGACATGTATGACAAAACTATCTTGCTCAGCACATGAAGAATCTGGTGCTCGACATGGACTAATCAATTTCAGTCAGATTCTGTGTAACTTGGCAGCTATTAACTTCTCGATAATAACTACTGCTCAGCCTATACTAGATAGCTCGGTCGCAGTGATGACCGACTAACCTACCTGGATAAATGACTAAGTGTGGGACACTAATGATCAACAAAACTTAGAGATCAATAATCTCCCCCTTTGATATTAGTGGCAAAAACACATCATTTATTTATATCCATAAAAGTTGCCTAAGTACACAACATACTCCCCCTAAGATTATACTTCGGTCTTCATATAATATTTACATAGTCTACATGCCAAAAAAAAATATTATGCCTATTGTTGCCCATCTTTGTATGTTTCCTTATCTATTCCCCCTTGTTTTTGTCACTGATAGCTGTAGGGGTTAAGTCATATTTATCCAAAAATTGGCTTATGAAGTTGTAATATCAATTCAAATGTTGTATCCCAACTATCCTTTACAAACTTCATAACCTGTAACTTAATTTCTAGCTCGACAGCTAGACTTACCAAACTATCTGCAATAGAGAGATGAGGATCTCTCTTGACTAATTCACATGCAGCTGCAAGTTCGTTCTGAATAACCTCCAGATGAGGTATCAGGTTAGTATGAATCATTAATAATTTGGCCCTTATTTGGCCATCTTCAGCCATAAGCTTGACTAACCTCCTTTATGCACGAGTCAACCTATCAAAATGGATGGAGATAGAACTAGCATCTATGCTCAATGAGCTCACTGTTGACTTTAAATCTAATTACAACTTCTCAATAAGCTGTTGATTATACTTTGTAAAGAATTTTATATCACATAACCTTTTGTACAAAGAAAAAACATTATTTGCAACTTCCTCAAGAATGTCAACAAGAGAAGAAAGCTCAACCTGTTTGGTAGCAATCTCTTTTGATATCTTCTCCAAGACTTTGTTCTCAAATTTTCTCTCGAACCATTGCAACAAATTTTCATTTGCCTCAATGTTTTCATCATTAACTCTCTACACAATGTGAACTAACTATTCCAAAATTGGTGCTTGCTTATTTTCATCTTCCATGTCAAAATATTTAACAAAAATATCATTTATATCATGGAGAACTTTCTTCTGCTTGTGCTCCCTCTTCATTTCTTCTTGTCTCTTCTTCCTCTTTAATAGGTCTTGAAGAGTTTGAATCTTCTCATATGACAAGTTCTCTGGATCCCATTTAGGAATCACAATAAATTCATCTAATGTGACATTTAAGCTCGATGACTTCTTCTTGTTTAGATTCTTCTTCTTGAGCTCTGGTGAGATGATACTCGGCTCAGGTTCTTCAATATCCTTTCCTTTTTCAGTATTAACTTCAATTGCAGTTTGCAACTGAGTCAAGATTACCTACTGATCAAGTATGCTCCCAATTTTAGGTCCAGTAGGAGTAGATGATACAGAGTATGGTAGATCCACCAACACTTATATAGCCTCTTGTTCTATAGGCTTGTTTGCAATTTCTTCCATCTTATCTCCACTATCTAAGAATATTTGCACAACTGCTAAAATAGGTGGGTTATTATTTTGTTACCTCCTTTTCTCCTTTCTCTGTCTTAGCCTCAGCTGTACGAATAGGTGATTGCAATGCCAATGGGACTATCTATTGTCAGATCTACAGTTTGTACTTTGGTTATTTTCTCTTCCAGTTCCATTTTAGTCTCTACTTGATCAGTAGCAATCTCTTCTTCCATTTCCTTCTGCTCTGAGGTGCCTTCACCTTTCTTATCTTCCTTCTTGGTCAATAGTCCAAAACTCTCCTTCCAAATTTTGGTGCTCTGTTGAACTACACCTTCAACATCATTTTTAAGAATTGCATAAGCTCTTTGTTTGGGAATAAAATTACTTTAATATTCTTCAATGAATTTTCCCATTTGCTTCTTGGTTAATCCAAGAATAACCTTTGCTAACATCCCTTCCCTTATTTGTCTTTCAGTCGTCAATGCATATTGCCACTTTTGTGATAAAATATCATAAAATTCTATGGGGACAAGGTCTCCTATCTCTATAGGTGTCATCTTGAATGTACCCATCATATCTAATAGTACTTCTTGAATCTTATGCTTGTCTGCTATGCTTTGCTTCTCATACTTGATAAACTTAAATCCTGCTAATCCAGCAGTACTTCTTATGTTCTTGCATACCTCATCAATATTGGTCAGTGGTTTATGTGATACTGTAGGTATGTTGTTGGGTTCATCTATATCTTTCTTAACCTCATCATCTTCTTGCTCCAAGATTAGTTTCCTCCTCAGTCTCTTGTCAAGTTGGCTCCACACAACCTTTGTTTCAACTTGTTTTCTTTTCCCTGAACTTCTCTCTCTAGCATTCTTCTTTGTATATACTTTAGTTGTCTTGGCAAGAGATGAAACAGTTGATGCCCTTGTCCTAGGCTGGTTAGCAATAAGAGGGGTAGCCTTAGATTTGGCTTGGCTTGGTTTAGTTTCCTTGGAAACTACTGGTTGCTTTCCTTTAGCTTTCACAATGATTTCTTCTTCAAGTTCACTCTCCTCTTCTTCACTAGACATATCCTCTCCATGTCTTGTTGATAAAACCAAAGGTGCATCCTCTATTTCTTCATCACTCTCTATTCCAACCATTTTCTTCAAGTATTTTACAATCTTTTTCCTTTTCCTCTCCATAGTTCTAGCCTTCAAATCCATAGAGATTTTGGACTTAGCTTCCTCATAATTTCCAAAACATTTGGTTGATCCATCAATCTCCTCTGCCAGTAGAGATGTTATAGCTGCAGATGTCTCATCAAAATCTACTTCATAAGGTAATGTATTTAGCCATGATACCCTTGGCACTACTGCCTAAACATAGGTAAAATCTATATCCACTAGGAAACAAATCTCCTCATAGTGTTTCTCAACTAGTGATCTAGGAACTCTTCTTCTTAGTCTCATATTTTTCTTAAATTCAACAAAGTATGTTCCCATTATGTTATTAAAGTTACCACCTAATTGATCAATAAATACATTAGTCTAATATGTAATTGGTTGGCCTGTCTTCCATACAATATCTCCAAAAGTAGGAAATGTATTTTGTACATAGAAACATATGCAAACTAGCAGAGAACCAAACTTATATATTGAGTTCTTTGCCTTCGGATTGAAGAAAGGTTCTCAGCTAGCTATGTTAACTGAAGCTTGGCAAGGTCATATGTATGGTCCTTCTTCACAATCTTCCAAGCTTGGTGGACTTCTATACATGGGACACTGTCTACTGGGCTTGACTGATAGAAATTGTGAGCAATAACCCTAACTACAAAATCAAGCTCCAAATCCTTGATTGTTGAGATTTTCATTCCTCTTTTATTCCAGACAACTCTGGTGTATTCTTCTATATTTTCCTTACTCTGACATCTCATGGTTCTCTTCCCATTGATAGTTGGATATCCAGTTACCCTTTTGATGATTTCCTTTGTAATCCTAACTGGTCCATTATCCAGCCATATGTTTATGTCATGTACACAGCTAAGGACAATCTTGATCCATTCCATTTTGAAGTCCATCAGGAAACCTAGGGAACGAGTTAACCCTCTCTCGACTAGATGTTTATACTCATCCTTTAGGGCTCCATGTACACACAATTTTTTGTAGGATTCCCTTAACTCATGATCTCCAATTTTGCCAACTTTACACATATAACATGACCTAACATCATGAATCATAAGTATCTTGGGTGGAATCAATGACAGGGCTCTGGTCAGATCACCCTGGATGGCACTTTTAGGAACTGCTCTGAAATTAGGAGGCGAACAAGTGTCGCTCCTTACCAATTGAAATTTTCTCAACTCCTTCTCCATATTCTTAGCTGCTGTGAAAGAACTTGCGGCCATGATTTCTAAAAATAGGGTTTCAAAGACGATGAATAGAGTACCTCAGTAGATATCAAAATTCACACTATTCACTCAAGATTGTCGATGACACACTGCAAAAATATTCAAAAAATCTTTGTTGAAATCAAGTTCCCAAATGCTCAATCACTCCATAAAATCCTCAATCACATGGTGAAAATGAAAATGAACGGTTATTCCTTTATATAAATTCCAACGGTCAAAATTAGGTTAGCATTAAATGTTCTTTCCATTGAGTGAGTGCCATACAGCTGTCCTCGACTGACTCACAAAATTTTCCTATCTCTCAGTCACAACCCATACTTGGTCAACCATACCAGCTCGACATACACTAGAGAACTCAGTCTTAGTGCACAATAGGACTATTACTCGACACCTATAGTGCATATTGACTTTTCACGGTACATGTCTTTAAATGTGTCCTGATGCATCTTTACATATGCAGATATGGACTTTTGTACTTTTATATGTTAGGAACTGATGAAAGATGTGAAATATAAATACAGTTCCTCACATACCTTATTTTCTTAGTTGGTGATGGTGTGATCACCTAATCCATTGGATTGGGTGACCTCAGTTGTAGTAGCTTCACTGCTACTCGGTTCTTCTTTTCTTATCCATGTCTAGTTTGTCTGTTCTCTAATCTGCTCAACAGTAGGAGCAGGTACCCTAGTTTTGCAATCTCTCCTAGTTTGACCAATTTTAAGACAATTATAACAAGTTAGGCTTCCATTCATCCAACTCTTAGATTTTTCTCTAAAATGTGTCTTTATGCAGTTTTCTAGAACATGTCCATACTCACCACAGTAATGAAAACTATGCCATGTGTTGTAATCCCAATTATAAGTGTTTCCTTTCCTAGGTGCTTTTTCTTATGTCTTTGATGTCCATTTTTGTTTAGCATTAGATCTACAATCTTGTGCTCTATGTCCAAATTTTTGATAGTTGTAACAATACCCATTGAATCTAGGTGTGGGAGGTGAATTTCTTTCCTTTGTCTAACATTCATGTGCCTGATGTCCAAACTTCTTATAGTTATAGCAGTAACCATTGAACATAGGTTTAGGATTGGACTTACCATTCATGCTTCAGAAGATGTTTGCTACGTGTCCTAGTTTTCCACAGTGGTAGCATACAGGCTGTTAGGGATTTTTCTTGTATGAACCACAGTTCTTGAAATGTCTATTTGAATACTGTGCCTTCTAATACTGATTCAGAGACAAGAAAAGCCTAATTGCTAAGGACTGGATAAGGTCCTTCTTCATTTTTGAGCTCCACAAATACTCAGGCAGGTTTTAC
>MU224604.1:394879-454054 GCA_018584345.1 Thuja plicata
AGCACCTTTCTTATCTAGGACTGTATCCAATTGTTCTACTAACACATAGTAGTTGTCAATCATAGCCTTAATCCTATCAAAATAGGAGAGATCAGGGTAAAAACCCCCAAATGACAATCCATTTCTTTTTATTTGTGTATGCAGCTTCAGCAGCTCCTGGATTCATAGTCTTCTCATATGAATGTCATCTTCATCCAAGAGGTTTCTTGTTGAATCTTTCTCTATGCATTCACAATGGACATTGGTATTAGAAATAGCAGGAGTATACAACTTCCTAACCCCTGCCATGAAGCCTTCTGGGTCGATGTACCTATAAGAGGCTACCACCATCCTATACTTCTCCAACCATTGACCTACTTCATCTATGGCATTCTTACCAATTGTAAAATTTGCAATCTTGAACTGTCTAGGGGTTATAGTCCCCTTTTTATGTGGTGCAAAGTGCTCATTGTCTGTTAGCATCAGCTGCCAAATGAATTCCATAGCAGCAACTCTCAAGGGCACATGATAAGGCAACAAATGGGGTGGATGAATACACCCATATACTCTGATTATGGTGAAATTCTACTCCAAGATGAAGTCACCCCAACTGTGGTTTCCAGACCAATTTTCTTTGTAATTGCAGGGCCTAAGCAATTGTATGATTTTCAATGGGACTCTAGTCCTGCTTGTCCCCAAACTCTGTATAATTGGATACACAATCCAATTCTGGAATGCACAGTAGTCACATTCTCTGGAAGTATAATTTCAAACCCTAACCCAGAACTAGATAGGATTTGGTTGTGTCTGATAAAATCTCTGAGGAGACAAGTTATGTGTATCCATGATTACAAAATTGAAATATAAGAGAAGGTGCATCAGGACTGAATAATGCAAGAATTTAGGCTCCTTCTCCTTAGGGTTTTTTAATCTCTTCTGCGTTGCAAAAAGACCCTCGTGCATTTCATCAATTATATGTTGAATGTAATCATAACTGGTGCTTGAATGCACCTCTTGCAGGTTTAATACCATCATTAAGATGCTAGAACTGATTCTTTCTGCATCTCCATCTATTCCTAGCACTCTACATAGGGCATATGCATTATACGTGATGTAGAAGTGCAGGTTCTTGTAATAATATGGACAGGGCTCAACCATAGGACCTAAGTAATTTTTTAGTTCTTTTAACATATGCTTCTGCAACAAGCCTTTTGCAATACCAGGCTTAGAACTGTATCTCTTTTCCTGCCTTGTCATGTCAATCTTTGTAGACATGGTGCTCAATAAGCCAAAGGCTTGCATGAATGAGTTTCTGTTTAAAATCAGCAAGGCAGTGCCATCATCCCTTTTGATGGTCTTTGTGAGGGCATCATAGTGATTTTCTAGATCAAGAAATAGGTCTACATCTAAGAAAACATCAGGAACAAGCAACCTAGCCAGACCACACATCCAAGGGTTTGAAATTGGGATGGGCTTATCAGAATTCTTATAGAAATATGCGAAAAGAGAGTAACATGTTCTGCCCAGGGTCACAACATCTTGAATGTTTTTGTACTCATCCAGGAGGACACTAGCATCAGCCTTCTTATTCTGTGTTGAACCTGGCAGAAGATGTAGAAACTCATCAGAGTAAATCAGTTTTCCTTTCTGTTCCTCTCCACTGCCTCCACTTTTTGAAGCGACGCTCACAGCTCTGCTCATATCTGCAACACACTGAATTTTCTTTTTTCTAACCGATATTGAAACAAATCTAATCTCAAAAAATCAGCCATTTGTTCTGTGCACAATCTTCTGCAATTTTAGAAATCTCTGATCACTTTGGATACACTGCAAACTGCTCAAAATATCACTTTCCTGAAAATTAGCAACTTGGCTCTGAAAACTTAAAATCACGGTGAACAAGAATCAATGCACTATCAACTCCTTATATCCATCATTCAGAGAACACAGCTCATAATTCGGAAACATCAGTTCCGCCATTAATTTGCCATGCCGTGAACTTTGAAAAACCTATCCGTAGTTGCTGAAGTTGACAGGAAATCAAATTTTCAAATATGAATCCTCAGAGCAATCATAAATCGTTTAAGAGAGCTGACATGTCTCCTTCTGATTCGTTATCTGTCATACATCTCAGCTACCCTTTTTTCACTGTGATCAAAATATGGGCCTGTGATTTGTTGCCGATCAATTTACTCTGTCACATCAAGAAACTGCCACCATTTTTTAGATCTTGCAATCAGGCGACCCCGCGACTGCATTAAGTCTCTTTATCACGGGCCTTTATCTTTAACCATGGTTCTGTCTCAAGACTTGGCGACAACGTGTTTTCTTAACCTTGGCTGACCCAAGTGACCATTTGGTGATTAGGCGACAAAACTGAAATCAAAGTCGCGTGGAGTTAATCTTAACTCATCTTTCTTTCTGAGACCTGGCGACTAGCCGTTACTACTAACCTTATCAGTTATCTCCTTGTCGCTGAATGCTTTTATTCTGTTTCAAGAGACTATGTGACAACCTTTAGTCGCCCAGTCGGGAGATATTCAACTTTACCTTAACAGGTTATATGCGCCTTTCCTTTACTTCTTATGACTTCGCGACATACCCTAATCACCAAGTCGGAAGGACTTTTCCCCTGGGACACTTTTTTTTCCAGACATCGCGACCACCATTGGATCTTCTTCTTCTTTCATCTGACGGCTGGCGCTTAATCACTATATGTTCCTTACATGCCCCTAAGTTATTTCCAGACACCGCGACTGAAGGGAAAGCACCTTTAGTCTCGAAGTCGCATAATCTATTTCTTCTTTCTGGTGGTCATGCGATTACCCACTTACTTTATGACAGATGTCACCCAATCATTTGTCCTCTTACTGCATACTAGAAAATTGAAACATTTATCCTGTTCTGGCGACATCCCGACCACACTTTGCTATAAACCATAGATGGTTAATCGCGTAGTCTGAGCTGAAAGCTCTTAACCACCACTTTATTCTGAGACCACGCGACTAAAGGAAAACTTAATTGTTTCCTTTGGCATGATCTGGTGATAACGCGACATGAAGTAATCGCGAAGTCTGAGAACCTTTTCATAACTGTGAGAAATCTTCCACGATCACCTGACTAACAGTGGGTCCCATCCTTTACAAAGCTTATAACATAAAGATCTTGCGACCACCCGACTGAAAGAGATCGCTGAGTCTCGTAACAATGAAGCAATATTCTAATTCTGAACGAGACCACGTGACACAAGGAAAAGAAAAGTCGGGAAGAGTTTTGGAATATTCGCTGGGGGTAACGCGATGAGGCGACCTAACTTATAACACATGCCTTAAGTGAATGAAAAAGGTAACGCTAAAACATAAGGCATGGCCTAGGGTTTAAAATTCATCATTTAACACTTGGATAACTAGGGTTTTTTGGGTTTTTGCAATTTTGGGCAAGGTTTAGACATGAAAACCTAAAATTTGACAGAGGGCAAGACAAGGAACCAGGAGAACTAGAAAAAATAGAAAATACAACCAACACAGGCTTGTTTTTCTTTGTCTTTGCATTCCTTCTTTCACCGGTCTTAGATGATTCTCCTTTCTCAGAATATGTCTGTTGTTTGGTATAACCTAGTCCAGAAGAGTCATTAGATCTTCTTGATGCTTCCATCATATTTTCAAAATAATTCAAAGCTTCATTTGGTTTGTTCAATCTCTCATTGATTTATTTCTCAGATCTCAATTCATCTTTCAATTGACTGTTCTTAGATCTCAGATTCACAATTTCCATATCTTTCCTGCTGATTTCCCGATTCACAAGTAGCAGTTGATTAGCCATGTCAACCTGATTGTTTGTCATCATTTGTACATCATGTTTCCTTTCATCAAGTCTGATAGTCATCATTCTTTTGTCTTCTTCAGCCATAGCTTTGTCATCTTCAACTTTCTTCTTCTATTCCACTACTTCACATAGCCTTACTGTTTGCATTTCTTTCTCTCTTTTAAGGTTTTTGACTTCTTCACACAATGTATTATTCGTTTCCAGTATATCTGAAATTTATGCATCGCTCTCAGTAGAATTTCCATTATGAAATAGATTTGCAGTGTCTTCTTCCAGATAATGAGTGTCATTCATTTGTTTGGCCAAATCTTTCCTTGTTAGCAGGGACTTCTTCAATTCCTATCTTGTTGTCTCAAGCCGATGTAATGCTAGTTGAATATCAATCTTTTGATACTCAATAAATTTACCCAATTTGTAAACCTCCATCTCAAGATCTTTATCCTCAAGCTGATTAAAACCTTTTTGTAGGAGAACTGAGCTCTGATACAAATTGTTGGAAATACAAGATGGGAAAGCAAGATACTAAGAGGGGGGGGGTGAATCAGATCTTATAACTTTTATCACTTAAAACAAACTGATCCACAACTATACCATAAATATAATTTATGTATCAACTAGTAGCATCCATAAAAAAAATAAGTAATTCAAGACACATAATTTGGTAACCTAGAAACCCAAAAAGGTAAAACTAGGGTGGGGATGACACCCACAAAAACCTTCACTACTGCAGCAATATAGTGTGCTTGTTAGGGCTACAAAATTTGATCACAACTTGTAATCTACCTGATTAAAGGTTTGCTCGGTTAAGAGATATAGATCATTACAATCTACTTTGAAAAAGGATTTAAACTTACAATAAAGTAAGAACTCAGCTAAGAGATTTATAAAGGTCTGCTAGAACCACTCTATTAAGATATTTCAACTGATACACTTGTTAGAATGTCTCAAGATATGATCCTTTGATATGCACTCAAATGCTAATAACGAATCTCCTCTTTTCAATACCTTCTCTGATCTAATAATCTGATATAACTTTACTCTGCTACTCACTGCTCTATTCCTGTACTAGATCTATGCTTCTTAACTCAAAATAACCCTTCACATATATCTCTTTCATGCACACAGACCTTAGAAAATTAGGGTAAGAAGCAATCTTATATTCCTTATGGATCTGGAATTGAGATCTAGATCAACGATCAAGATCAAATACTTATGCCACTTGGGCATTCCAATTTTCTGATTGGCTCTATGCCACATATTGGGTCAAATGATTTAATGCATAATTAACTCTGTTGAAAACATTAAATACCCAAATAAGTCAGCCCAAAATAGTTTACCTTCAAGTTTGTACCATTCCTGATATGTATGAAAAAACTTTCTTGCTCGGCACATGAAGACTTTGGCGCTCGACATGGACTAATCAATTTCACTCGACTTTTGTGTAACTCAACAACTATTATTTACTTGAAAATAACTATTGCTCGGCCTATACATGATAGCTCAGTTGCAGTGATGACCGACTAACCTACCTATATAAATGACTAAGTGTGGGACACTAATGATCAACAAAACTTAGAGATCAACAACATCTTCATCATTCTTTACTTCTTCAACAGGATCACCTCCAGTGATATCTATTATATTTATATCTTTGATTTTTTCATATGTAGTATTCCCTAATGATTGTAAGATATGTGGTATGTCATCCATGGCCTTTCTTTCCTGTGTTGTCAGATCAACTAGATTGACATCCTCAGTATCATTTATGAAGATGTGTTCTGGGCTCAGTGTGGCCTCTTTCTCTTCATTGTGAGGGGTCTATTAGCAAGTGATCAATTTTGTATCATGTGATGCACTTTTTTGTTTTCATTTATGGAAAAACATCTGGCATACTGATCAATTCATTTAAAGTTAAGTTTTGTTGACTCTGAAATTGGCTAAGTAAAGAAGTAGAAATACAGAGGTGTTTTGAGTATCGAAGATCGAGATCGATGTCTTACGGCAAGCAAGATTAGAAGAAGATAGTATGCAGTATGTGTGACCTCCACCTAAGATTGATTTTGTTTTAGTGATGTTTACAGTAAGTTAGAGAGATTTGAAGACAAATAGACAATAATAGAACAATGATACAAAGCAGCTGGACATAAGCGATGATTCAGGGAGTATGACGCGGACTCCTAGAAATTGGAGCTCGATTATGATTTTTGATAACCTATATTTTAATTATGTAAGAGCGTTGACTATGCATTTGATATTTTCTCTATTAAATGTATTTTTGTATTGAGAGTCAACTATGTAATATTTGTATTTGAGACCCGACTTGGTAAAGAAGAAAGATATATATGTAAGATCTTTTTGTTGAGCAAAGAGAGAGTTGAGAAACAGGGTTTTGGATGTGATATGTGAATGGAAGAGTAGAGGATGACAAAGATCATTGAAGAACTATGACTGGAACTATATAAGCATTAGAGATGCTTGTTTTATTCATTACTAAGAACATTTTGTAACATAACTATATTGTAAGAGCTATATGCTTAGTGGCCCCTAATAGGGTGTTGTATACCTTTAACATGGTTGTTATTCCTCTAAAAAGAAATTGTACTATGTAATATTCAGCTCCTAATAGGGATAGGTCTCCTAATAGGGACACTATACTTTAGTACATGCTTGTGGGTACCATCCCCACTGGGGTTTTTCCTTGACCAGGGTTTCCTCAAAAACAAATAATGGTGTTATGAGTATCATGTTATTTTCTTATGTTCTTTTCATTTTTGCAAGCTTATGGATTATTTATATTTTCTTGAAATTTTTTTATCAAGTGTTGTAATACTGATTCACCCCCCCCTCTCAGTATTACCTAATCCTAAAAATTGGTATTAGAGCTTTTGGCCCTTGGAGAGAAAGTCTAACAACTTAAGGGAGATCACAATGGATTTAGATAGTTTGCAAGAAAAATTTGATGTTGCACTTGAAGACCTTGATAAAGAAAAAGAAGAGAATGGAGAATTAAGATTCAACATGTGAAGAGCTAAGAAGTTTTTAAAGAAACTTAGAGACCAGATTGAACTTTCTAGAAGTCATAGACAACATCTTGTGGTTCAGATAAAACAAGATTTGGACAAAGATAATTTAGATCAGATGAAGCAACTTGAAGAAGAAAATGAAACCTTGAAACTTGAGAATGAAGCCATGAATAAAGAGATTCAATTACAAAAGTATGTTAAGAAGAAGATTGAAGATGCTTTGAATAGTGCAAAGGTTTTGATGGAACAAATGAAGAATGAGGCTGATAACTACAAGAACAAGTATCTAGAACTGGAGAAATACAATCAGATCATAAAAGGTGAACTTGTTGAGGCAAAGAAAGACATTGAGAAACTTCACACTAGCTATGATTTGATCGATGAACAAAGAGATAGACAAAACCCTAAAGGTGATATGACTGGTGTTGGATTCAACAAAGCTAAATGTTCGAAGAAACAAGAAGAGAAATCTGATGCAAAGATTGATGCTGAAAAACCTACTATTGAAGAACCTAGAGAGCAGATCAAAACCTTCAATGGTAGATGCTTTGGTTGTAACAAGTTTGGACACATGAAAAGAGATTGCAGAGGTAATGCCCCTTTTAAGACCTTTTCTGGTTATTGTTTTAATTGTAATGGATATAGGCAAAAGAAAGCAAAATGCAAGAAACCTAATCAATCTGGATATAAACAAGACAATGGAAGAGAACCTACAGTGAAACCTACATGCTACAGATGTAATAATATTGGATAAATTGCAAAGTATTGTAAGTAGCAAGTAAATAAGGAAAGAAGACCTCCTATATGTTACAAATGCAATAATCTAGGTCATATAGAAAATTTTTATGGGTATAATTGAGAAAACAACAGAAGAGTACCACCTCCTATGAATACACAAAAGAATGGAAATGATATTGGTAAGAGTGTTGTAGATTTAAAGAATGATTTTGACGGTTGTTTTAAGAAAGTAGAGGATAACAACAGTGATAAAATATGGAAGATCAAAGAGACAAGTGAGACATTGGTTCAGGGAGAGATAGTAGATGCTACTAGATTTTTGCCTGATGGTAAAAAAGAAGAATCAACCTAATTGGCCAATCATAGCCTTAGGGGGAGCATTGGATGCAGATATCAGAATATATCCAATCCTTGATTTTGTGGATTGAGCTCTAGCAAGATTAGGTATGATTATGGCCGACATCATGGAGTATATATTTAAGAGCGCAACATTGGATGATGCTTATTGTGTGATCATGATATTTATAGCCGACTGGACAGTATTGGGTAATGTGAACTTTTAATGACTTAACATTGTATAAAGCACCATATGATTATCTATTTCCTTACCATTTGATGAGAAATGACCTAACAAAATTAGAGAGTAGAGAGATTCAGTCTATCTTACAATTGCCTTGCGTGATCGATTAAAGAGAATACTCAAAATTCAGCGTGTAAGAGGTATTTACATCATCTAGCTATGGATGCACCTATTATTTATGATGTTGTAGATCGACCTAGCTACAAATTCAAGAAAATCCCATTTAAGTCTTGTGAAGAAGACCCTAAAGGAGAATTTTCTTAGACACTATACAAAGTTTTACATGTAGAAGACATTAGGGCATACATTTATTATAAGTATGATATACTGGGTATTGATGAAATTTCTACTGAAATGGAGTGTATGAATGACAAAGGCATTATGAGAGATGAATACAAAAATGTTGATCAATTGAGCATTATGAAAATTGTGGACTTATATGAATTCCATGAAGAAGAATGGTTTAAGATATTGCTGAGTAGAGTACATGATCAGTTTATTTGGATAGGTGAGCAACCTGTGAAGATTTGTAGTGAATTGATTCATGAGATTATTGGATTGGATAATAATGGAATCATTCCTATAGAAGATAAACATGTAAAGAAGCAATTTGAAACCCTAACACACTTGAAATGGGACAGGCGAGCTATGTCAATAAGCAACATTGTGCAACAAGATGTAAAATTGATTGCTAGAATACTTGGTTACAAATTCTACTATAGTAGTAGACCTAATTCACTATCTGCGGGAGTTATCATGATGGCACATAGAATGGTGAAAGAGAATACTAAATACAATCTATTCGAAGTGTTAGTACAAAAATATCTGGAGAATGTGAAACAGATAAAGAAAGACAGATCAAAGACCTTCAGATTTGGTTCACTATTTATGCATATGTACTCACACATTGAGAAAAAATTTACAGGCATGCACCCTAGTGGTTGAAGAAAAGGGATACCTACTAGTATACAGATTTATGATAGTTGCAGATGAAAAAACAACACATGGGTTGATGGTGAGTTGTTTGGTATGATTAATATTCTTCAGAGGTAGATGAAGGGAAGATACATGATACCTAAAGACTTAGCTGAGAAGTAAAAGGATACAATCTTTTTCATGATTGAAACTGATTGTGTATTCTTTGAGGTAGTAATACTAAGGAAGAAATGGTGTTATCCTATGTGATATGAGGTAAGTTTTGAGGTATTAACTATGCAAATTGAACATTTCCTAGCATCTGAGATGGATACATCTGAGGAGAGATGGGGAACTTATGAGGAGAAATTAGCTAAAGTAAGAGAGGAACATACCATATATTTGAGGAAGAGAAAAGTAGACAACATTGTGCATGAATGTGGTATTAAGGCAGGATTCACATAGGAAGAGTTGAAGGAAGTTAAGAATAAGTTAGTAGAGAGATTTTCTAGATTGGCAAGTTCTGCTATTGCATCTCTTACACCTCCTAAAGTAGTGATGGTAGGCATTCCACCTCCTATGGTTATTGATGTAATCCCCCTCCACCAAAACATACCTCACAGGTAGAAACTATTATTCCTAGAGTGAGTACTAGATCCAACAGACAAATTTCACCACCTAAAGAACAAAGCATTGTGAGAGAAGAGAAGAAACCTGAAATTAACAAGCATGTATAGAAACCTGACTTGAAGATGATTGAGAAGAGAGCTATCAAGAAAGGAAATTTAGTTTCTATTAAAAAATACTATGATAGGTATGAGGAAACTGATAAACTTTGGATTGAGGATGTCATAGTTAATCATTTAATTGTTTTCAAAAAGAATCTATTAGAGATAGAGGGCAGTATACCTGAAGAGTTATATGGTAGATTGGAGACTAGGAAACAACTAGCACATATTAAGGATGAAACTATCAGAAACCAAGAAATTGATAATATGTTGCCTATAGTTTCTATGCAAGAAAGAGACAGAATATTTAAAGAACTGAAATCTCTATTAAAAACTAAGACTAGATTAGTGAAGATTTTGGCAAGAAAATATGATGAATTTACTGAAGAGACTCAGAAAGCACTAGACTAGATATTAATGAACACTATTCCTAAGAAGACCCCACTTCCTACAACTAATTTTCCTACACCCTTAGGAATTAGAGAGAGTTTGAAGACAGTTGAGGCAAGTGTTGAGAAGAGTGAAGTTTATATGCAACCGGATTTCTATGTTTCTGGTGTGCCTGTGACTCTTAACACTTCACTTGATGAGAAGGACCCATTTGAAGAAAATAATGACAATACATTGACTGAGGAAGAAGGATAGAAAGTATTGGAGTAGAAAGAAGAAACAACAAATGTTGAAGTCAAGAATGAAGTTGACACATAATATACCCTATTGTTGGCAAGTAAAGACAAAAAAATTTGATATGGATGTTGATTGCATGGATGAGGCTGATTTGGTAAAATTATCTTTTACTACACTTACTAAAGAAAATGAGAGATCTGACAAGAAAAGTGACAAGAAGACCAAGGTGATGTCCAGAGAAATTGATACTATGAACAAATTTCTCCCAGTACCTATTGTTTTTCAATATAGAGATGATGTAGAGAACCTGAATTTGGCACTTGATGTGTTTGATGGACAATATGAGAACTTGGTAAATATTGTCGTAGGAAAGGAAGAAAATAATTACTCAGAGAAGAAGCTATGTGAAGTTTTCCAGTCTATCTCATGGGACTTGGGCATTCTGAGAACCAGTACAGCAAATGCAAAGAGTTGTATTGCACATGGTAGGAAACTATTCGGTTATTGAATAAACCCTATCAGACATATTAAGAATGTTGAAGACATTATTTCCAAGGACAAGGAAACCTTGAACAACATTATGGATAGTTGTGAGACCTCTTCACAATCTATAGTGGAATTGGAAAAGGAAGTAACAATAATTTTTCTAAACTGAATGTATTGGATATTGAGAAAGGGAGATTTTTGACAAGGTTTGGTTTGCTAAAGAGTTTAATTACTCCTAAGCTATCAATTATTGAAGCCCACTTATTAGACATGGAGAAAATTGTAGAATAATTGGCTAACTCTATGCCAATAGAGTTGAAAGACATTAGGGCATACTCTATGACAACATCATTTGCTTTAAATGGACTAACTCTATAACAACATCATTTGCATTAAATGGACTAATTCATGTTAGTCAACTTTTTCTTAAGTCACGGAGTACAAAAGTGAAGATATTGGAAGATTCCTTTCAAGATATTTTGAAATTGGTAAGCAAGCTCTAATTTTATTACCTTTTATGCACCTTTGTCATTGTTGTCAAAGGGGGGGAAGAGAGAATAAAAAAAATGAATAGGGGAGAAGAGAGAATTAAAAAAAATGAATAGGGGACAAGAGAGATTAAAAAGAATGAATAGGGGAGAAGAGAGAAGAAAGAAGATGAATAGAGGAGAAGAGGAGAAGATAATGTATAAGGAAAGACAATTGTGTTTTGATTGGAACACTTAGTCATTTTTTTTAAGTGTTTCCATCAATGCCAAATGGAGAGATTGTTGGAAAGTGATCAATTTTGTATGATGTTATCCACTTTTTGGTTGTCATTAATTGAAACACATTTGGCATACTAATCAATTCATTTAAAGTTAAGTTTTGTTCACTCTAAAATTGGCTAAGTACAGAAGAAGAATTACAAAGGTATTTTGAGTATCAAAGATCGAGATCGATGATTTATAGAAAGAGAGCTTAGAAGAAGATTGTATGGAGTATGTGTGACCTCCACCTAAGATAAAAAAAATTTGGTGATGTTTATAGTAAGTTAGAGAGATTTGAAGATAGACAAACAACAACAAAACAATGATATAGAGCAGCTGGACAGAAGCGATGATTCAGGGAGTATGACGTGGACTCCTGGAAATTGGAGTTGGATTATGATTTTTGATAACCTATATTTTAATTATGTAAGAGAACCGAATATGCATTTGATATTTTCTCTATTAAATGTACTTTGTATTGAGAGATGACTATGTAATATTTGTATTTTAGAGCCAACTTGGTAAAGAAGAAAGGTATATATGTAAGATCCTTTTGTTGAGCAAAGAGAGAGTTGAGAAACATAGTTTTGGATGTGATATGTGAATGGAAGAGCAGAGGATGACATAGATCATTGAAGAGCTATGACTGGAGCTATCTAAGCATTATATATGCTTGTTTTGTTCATTACTAAGAATATTTTGTAACAGAACTATATTGTAAGAGTCGTATGCTCAGTTGGCCCCTAATAGGGTGTTGTATACCTTTAATAGGGTTGTTATTCCTCTAACAAGGAATTATACTGTGTAATATTCAACTCCCAAAAGGGCTAGGTCTCCTAATAGGGACACTATACTTTAGTGCATGCTTGTGGCTACCATCCCCACTGGGGTTTTCCCTTGGCTAGAGTTTCCTTGACAAAAAATAATGGTGTTGTGAGTACTGTGTTATTTTCTTATGTTCTTTTCATTTCTGCAAGCTTATAGATTATTTATAATTGGTTGAAAAGTTTTATTAAGTGTTGTAATACTGATTCACCCCCTCTCAATATTACCTAATCCTAATAGGGTCTTGGTAAGAGGTAATACCTTCTTGGGGCTTGTATCCTCCTTAGGTGTATTGAATATTTCATTCCAATTTTTATCGCTTTCTTTATCAAGCTCTATTAATCCACCCTCGAGTACATTGTATGCTCTCATCTTAGCTAAAAATTTCCTTGCATGCTTCTTTATCATTTCATCAATTTCCTCAACTTTTGATTTGGGTGGCATAATTGTGACTAGGGATCTTTCCCTTATTTGTTTCTCGGTATGCAAGGCATATGTCCATCTTGTTGATATTCTATCATTAAGCTCTTATGGCATCATCTTATTAAATTATACAGGTACATATTTGAATGCAGTCATTGCCTTGATGATGGATTCATCTATTTTCTTCTATTCCTTGAGAGATAAGGTTAGCCATTGCCTTATCTTAGAATTTGATATGATACCTGTCTTAAAAATTGATGCAACAATCTCATAAATAGTCTTAGGAAGTTTTCTATTTTTAGGTTGGAGTGCTTGTTCACTCTCATTCTGTGTAGTGTCATCCTTTTCCTCTTTACCTTGGATGTATTTTCTTCTTTTCCTCGGTGCCTATTTCATGGTTTGAGGCTTTCTCTTGTAATTCCTCACTGTACCTTTCTTAATCAGTGGTGAGTCAACATCTTTTAAAGTTTGACTCATATTTCTTGATGCAGCAGTAGTTCTTGGTTTCTTTGCTGGTGGTGCATCAGACTCAGTTCACTCAGAGTCACTCACTTGTTCACCTTCACCGATGTGTGACTATCTCTCGGCGTCATCTTTTTGTTCTGATGCTTCATCATTTACCGACAGCTTCTTTTGAAGTGTTTTTACCATTTTGGTCTTATTTTTGTCTATCTTTTTCACTACTAGGCCTATTTTGATTTTGGCCTTAGCTTCTTCATACATACCAAATATTGGTAATGATTTGTCTACTACCTCATTCAATAATTATTCAATAGCATTTTTTTCCTAATCAATATTGATTTCATAATCTAGAGGTGGTAGCCATGTTGTCCTCGGTACAACTAGTTTTATCAAAGTGGTGTCGGTATCCACTATGAAAAATATATCATCCTTATATTGTTCCACCATTTTATCAGGTATCCTCATCCTTTTCTACATCTTGTCCTTAAAATTAGTGAAGTATGCATCCATGAATAATGTAAATTTTTCCCCTAGTGACTTAAATTATTCACTAATTTGTATTGTTACTAGTCAGGTAGTGTCCCAATTGACATTACCGACAAATGGGAAGAAGTTTTGGAAATAGAAAAATGTACACATGAGGAGTGATCCAAACTTACATGAATTATACCTTGCTGACCTAATTTTCCTCATTTTCTCCTCCAATTACTTCAATAGAAGCTTAGATAGGTCTAGTTGTAATCCCTTCTTCACAATCTTATGGGCAGTGTCAACTGCTCCGCATGCTATGCTATTTAGTCTGCTGGCTTGGAATACCTTGTATCCCAGTACACATGCACCAAATTTAATTTTTGGATCAGTGATGGAGTTAACCTTTAAACCTATTTCATCCCATACTGCACCTCTCATCTTTTTAATCTCAGGATGAGAAGGATGTTTTAGGGCTTTGGTTATGTCAGTTACTGAATAACCGGTTAATGCATGTATTACATCCTTGGTGATTGGTTTTGGTTCATCCTTTTCCTGTCATGTACTCTGCTAAGTAATATCTAGATCCACATTGTTTTAAACTCTTTTAGAAACATTAGGGCATTTGTTAACACTTTTACCTCTATGTGCTTGTGTTCATCCTTAATATTTCCATCTGTACAAATCTTTTGGTAAGCTTCTTCAACTTCAAGATCTTTGATTTCTGCAACTTTGCAGTGGATATAGGCTAAGAAATCCTCTACTAGCAAAACCCTAGGTGGTATGCTTGATAATGCTCCAATGACATCGATTTGTGAAGCAATCTCAGGGCAGAATTTATATTTTGTCTCTTCATAGGTTGTATTTGGTATCAGATTGACCTTCTTGTCCTTCACATTCTTGATTTTGGAAACTCATGAAGTGGTTGCCATATTTTGTAGAATTAGGGCTTTCTCCATAAATAATTTGTTTTCTCAGAGAGTCTTAGTTACTCACTTGATCTGCTATAGCTGCTATGAATCTTTCAGAGTATTCGTGAATGTGCTTGTGAATCTCTCTGTAATCTGGTCATTGTTGGTCGCTCTACTTTTCTCTACTCTTTTCTTTTAAAAACTTGGTGAATGAATGAGATTTATGTCACACTTTTATAGGTGATGCCCTAAGTGGTATAATAAATGCTTTACCTAATTCTTGGTGGTCGAAGATAGAGTAACTCGGGGAACATACCAACTTCATCCTTGGGGAGAATGAGACGCTTGGGGTAAGTGTCAACTCAATTGACCTTTCACATGTCCACCGACGATGCTCAATATGCAGCAAGGACTTCATTGTCTTTTTTACATGATTACTGATGATGCTCAGTTTATATTAACAAATTGGTTTTTATATTTACACTGATGATTCTTGGTGTGTACTGAACAACAAGATTGGATTCAAAAATTCATAACAAGTAATACCATAGTGCATCTTCATTCATGCTAATTTAGCATATTATCAATGTATATTGGAACTGATGTAAAATATAGATTTTTATAGTGTAGTTCCATACTTACTTGTTCTGCTTAGGTGGGGGTGGTGATATCACCAGATCCATTGGATGAGGTGTCACCAACTATGGTTCTCAGTCCAGCATCATCTTTTCTTGAAGATTTCCTCCACATTTGACTTCTCATTCTTTTTATATCTTTAATAGTGTTCCCATTAGCAAAAGTGCTTGACTTTGTCACTTAGTCTCTGCAGTCCTTGCGTAGATGACTGACCTTATGATAGTGTAAGCATGTCATTCTAGAGTTAGTCCAATTTCTAGACTTTCTTGTCCATTTCCTCATGCATTTTTCAGTTGTGTCCATATCTAACACATGATGTGTAATTTTCCCATGTGTTGTAATCCCAAACATATGAGTTACCAACTCTTCCCAGTTGATAAGTATTTTCTTGTTCTTTTGGTTTTCACGCTTGCTTTTTCTTCTTCCTGCATTCAAGAGATGTGTGCCTATGCATTTTGCAAGTAGAAAAATATTTTTCCATGTATCAATCCTTCTAAAGGTTGTTTCACCTTAGATCTGCATTCATGTGCTTTATGTCCATGCTTGTTACAGTTGTAACATTTACCTATGAATGTAGATGTGGATTTAGGAATACCTTTAGCTTTTCTCCTGCAAACATTTGATGTGTGGCCTGGTTTTCCATAGTGATTGCATGACTGCTTCCTTGTTCTTGGATTTGTGTAGACATCTTTTTTATCATCTTGATTTGATGATTCTCCATGCTCGGTATACCCTAGACCGGTATTATTGTTGAGTCTTCTTTGTCCATTCAGGAAATAATCCATTCTTTTTGTACTTCCTTCAACTTTCTTGATCATATCATTGTGTTGTTGTTGAATCCTTGCTTCATGCTTCAGTCTCTCATTTTCTTCTCTTAGCTCACCAATAGATTCTAATTTCCTTTTGAGTTCTATGTTCACTCAGTTTGCCGCATGACTTATAAGAACTATTTGATTGGTGATCTCATGATGATGTTCAGTAAGTCTTTGTATTTCTGTCTCTCTCTCTCTCTCTTATAGCTTCTCATTGATCTTCCTCATGTCATCAATAAATAATGTTCATTCTTGTTCATCTTGTCTAGCATTATTCATAACATCAATCATCCTTACCATCTGTGTCTCTTGACAGATTTGTAGTATATTTACTTGTCTGTCAGATGTTGATTGATTTCATGCAGACTTGTAATGTTTCCTTTAGATGTGTCTGATGTATTGCTAGATGTGGATCCTGATGACTCAAACAAATTAGGTATCTCTTCTTCATGATAGTATGTTTCATTGCAGTGAGATGCCATAAATTTTCTTTCATCTAGTAGCTCCCTCATCTTGATTCTTGCTTCTTTATATTGCTCATAGAAGATCTGTATCTGCAACTTCTGATTTTCAATATTCTTATCAAGCTTATACCTTTCCTTTGTATGATCTTTTCTCTCAAGTGATTTGAAGTTTTCCAAATAAGAGACCTATCTCTGATACCAATTTTTGGAATAATGGAATGGTGTGCACTGAGAGGGGAGGGGTGAATCAGTACCCTTAAAGTTTTTTATTAACTAACCCTTAATGATATGTTCTTTCTTTACCGACCATAGATGCTATTCTATCTTATGCATGTAATATCAAATCATAAACTTAATTGCATGTAAACATTCATAGAAACATTCATGAAATCTAAGTACACATGATACAAGAATCAGTAACGCAGAAAACCCTTGTTAGAAGGTAAAAACTATGGTGGGGATGAAACCCACAAAGCTTCACTATCTACAGAATGGAAGGTGTTAGTTAAGGCTACAAGTATGATCACTTCTGATGATCTTACCCTGTTAGGAGTAACATTTTAGACTAGTTAGGTCTGCTCAGTTAAGCGATTTAGCAACACTGTTAAGTGTGCACTAGGTTAAGAGATTTACATAAGGATTGTTAAATCCACCTTCTTAAAGGATTTCTTCTATTTTCTACAATTGTTAGAGAGTAGTCAAAAATACTTCTTGACCTAATAGTATGCAATCCTGAATTGCTGAATATAGACCCTTTAAGTACACAATGTATATGTATCACCTATAGTGATTGATTAATACCTCTGTTCATCTTGGTATCCTTGAATCTTGTTCTTCATAACTGAATTCTATCTTTTGTGCCCTTCTACATAAAAACTCTCTGTGTGATCCATACATGTCTTCTACGGCTACAATCATCATATTCTAATTGATTTCTACATCTATTTATACATTGTATTGACCTAAATAGGTTTCACGCTTTACAATGAAAAATCTATGATCAAAGGTTTACAACTTGACCTTGATCTCCTAGTTTGCATGTTTTCAATCAGTTAGACTGATTAAAACAATTACATATGTTTTACTTGTCCCTCAATAAATGGTTTTAAAGATGAGCATAAAGCTAAATATAAAACTCAAGTGTTTTTTTTTAATCTTAAGTATAACTCAGATCCACATTTCTCAGAAATAAAGATGTCTCTCAATAGAATAGTGCTCGGGTTTCTCTGTAGTCTTTCCTTTGTGATGTCTCTATAGACATTATGCTTCTCGGGTTGCTTTGTAGACTGAGCATCAGTTTACTCTGTGAACAACTCTGTCGGGTTACTCTGTAAACTGTGCTCTAGATGTTCACTATAAACTCTCTATGGGTAATCATTGTGCTAATACACTTTCGGTGATCTATGTACTTGTCTATTTTGGTGACCTCTATTTTATGACACTCGGTGATCTTGTTACCAACAGCTCAAAAAGTGTTTCCTTTGTATACTAATGACAAAATATGATCATAAAATTTCTCTACCTTTGAGAAACATATGGTATGTTCTTATTGAGCCTAAGCTCACCCTTTTTTCTAGCATATTATTTTCCAAGGCTTGCCTCTAGGATCTTGCCTTTGACATATGGACATTCCTTACCCTTGTCCCTTTTTTGGCAACCACGGTCTTTAAAAAACCTCTTCTCATTCTATCGTCATACTCAAAAGTTTCAGAGTTAGATTCATGACCTTTTTCGCTTCTTTTGGCCAGAACCATTTTCTTAATATATGGGGGTTGACCTCACATTCCCTTCAAGTTTACCCAAATTTGGCATGCTTTTAGGGTAAAGATCTTCTTTTATTTTTTGAAAGATAGAAATTTCATTTTATATTCACACAACTCTTAATATACATGTTTTTATTTTCACTAAAGTGTATATTTGTAATAATGTGTTGCGTTAGATCCATATCCAGGGCAACAAAGTGGCATTTAAGGTAACCCACATCTAGGAAATTATAGAGCATTGGGGGAATACCCCTTGTATGGTTACCAGAGTTTCTCCGGGTAACTCCACTTATTATGACCAATTATTGCCTCACAGCCACTGGTATTGCCAAAATTCCTTTGCTCGGGGTTCCCATACCCTATAGTCCCAAGCTCCCTATCACTAATCTAGTGGTGGGAGTGGTTTTTCCAAGAAACACTCCACCTCTTAACCAAGTAGGGGAATTTCTTCTGAGTGGAGTTCAAGGATTTTGGGATCATCAACTAATGATGATAGTGGTTGAGAAACTTTTAATAGAGATGAAAAGTATTCCAGTTCCTCCAAATGGCTCTCTAGGTTAGTGTTGTCTAACTCACACATGCAAGAATATAAAGAGAATGAGTATTTGGTTTCTAATGAGGGGTGATGTCTCCTTGATGTCACCCATGACCTTATTGATGTATGGGGTAAGATAGAAGATAGAGATCATTTATCGTTACCTACCAATATTGCTCTTGTTTCTTAAGAGGTTGTTTATTATTTTTTATCTCTCCAAGCTCTACCCATGTTTCTAGTTGTAGGCTCTACTCGTGTGTTTTTCTCTTCAAACTCTAACTGTATGAATTATGAGGGGTGACCTCAGGTCCCCCTACCTTTTTTTGTGAGTAGTGCACTATATATTATATTAATAGAAATTATACATGCTATTCATAAAAAATATGATCTAATAAATGTACCCATAATTTCTAATGCTCATGGAGCTCAAAATTTCTTTTGGATTGTTCATCTTAATACATATTAATGCTCTAAAAGCAACCTTGGGTCCCATGAGCATTATACTTTGTGGGTACATTCTACCTCACAATATACAATGATGGACATCAAATCATATTTTAAATCAACTGGAGAACTAAATATTATAGATCCTACCCCTTAAACCCATCAATGGTTTCCACCTTAGGGCCCCTATTTTCCATAAAAAATTTATATTATTTAAAAAAGAGGATTATTCATAATAATTAATACATTTTTCTATTATTTACTAATATTTTCCAATAAAAATCCATAAAATTGTAATCACATTAAAAAATCATTATTAAATTAATATTTTCAAAACGAGGAAAGATTTGTCATTAGGAATTAATATTTTTTCAAAAAATGAAATATTTGCCAAAATTTTATTTAGGGGGTATTTTTTAAAGTGATCCCTAGGGAAAGATCCCTAACTTCATTGTTTTCCCACATTATGGTGTCCGCAAAATATAAAAAGTAACCTTGTAGAGGAGAAATAGGAGTTTACAAGAAATCCAAGATAATTGCATGCCACAAAAAATAATTGTGAAATGCTTCCACATTATCAAATAAAGTTAAATTATTGGTTAATAACATTGGAGGTGGTATTGGCTTAAAACATTTATGACATAGGCTTTATGTCAAGGGTTGATCATCTTCGTGTGTCATGGGATAGTTAACATACTTTATGTTTCATGCATCATGAGGCAAAACCGATTGTGCCAACATGTCTAGGTGGGTAGATAAATGCTAGAGAAGGCCTATGTCATTCCTTAGGACAACTAGTCAGTTGGGGGTACACTATTATGATGTAATCCCTTAAGAGCCTTGAGTGAAAAAATCCAAACTATGAAAAACTATTTCTTGAACTCTATAGCTCTTACAACCATTTATTACAAAATTAGCTACACATAGGGTCTCTTGATGATAAAAAAAATATGTTTTTTTATATATTTTAGGTCATTTGACCATGGAAACAATGTTTCCAAAGTTACATAAAGCATCATTTATGTTCAGTAAAAACTTATTGATAAGCAAATTTTTCATTTTGTGTATCACGGGGAAAATAAACCATGCCAACACATATAGGTTTATGGGTGTATGCTATGTAAGGCCTCTATTCATTACCCAAGAGCTTTGATCATTCCAAACTACACTATTTCATCGTAGTCTCTTAAGAGCCATAAGTTTGAAAAATTGCCAAACTATGTCAGACTGTTTCTTAGAATTTGTGTCACCTGCAAATGTGTAGTGTCGTATATTGTACTCCTTTAAATTAATGAGTCCAATTTTAGACTCTCCTAGAAATCATTTTATATTTCCATTCCTCTAAGCACATTTGGGACCATTTTTGTATTTAAATTAATATTTAAATAAAGAATATGAGTCCTATCCTATTTTAAATCTCAAAGAACTCCTCTTTGAGCCCTTACTTTAATTGTGACCTTTATTTTATACCATTTTAATTTGACCTATCCTATTGTAAATTTCAATGCAATTAAGGCCCTATGATGGTCCCACAATAATGTGTTGCACCTCTTTTCCAACTTTGACGCTAAAATGAACATTCTGAAAAAATCTTTGCATTCAGACACCTATTGCCACTAAGCCGTTAGGAACATGAAGATGATGTAAAATAATGATTTTTCACATTTTGTATGTAGATTCTAAATATATATTTTTTGATTTTTTTTGGAATTTATTTGTATCCAATTTTCCATCTCCTTGAAAAACTAGTTTTTAACAACAAACTAATTTTTTAAAGAGTGACACTCACTATACAGAACATAACTTTTTTCTAAAAGGGATAAAAGTGTGATTCTTTTGAATTTAGATTTCTAACATAGATATCTAGTGATTACAATTCATTTCATTTCATTATGTTGATTTTTTTTATTAAGTTTTAAAGTTGAGTTAACTATAATTTAGATGTAGGTTCACTATACGTATCATAACCTCGTGTGTATATATCAAAATTAATTTTTTTCTTATTGGAAAGAGGAAATAAATACCTAATGCATAAGTATTTTTTTTTAAAAAATCACTTTAGTTTACTATTTTTTCATAACCATTGAACACAGATATTAAAACATGGTGAAAAACCTATATTTAGTTAAACTTCAAAAATAAATTGATATTGAACTCAATATATTTTAAAACCATACTCATTGGATAGATCATTTTGAGTAGTACCATCCTACATCTGGGTTTGTCAAGATTATTCCACTTTAGCCTTCAAATAGAGCTATGAAGGGAAACATTTGGCCGAAATCAGGGAATTTTTTGTGAGATACCCATAGAAAGCTACTTTGATCGAAGATGTCTTTGATTGAAGTGGGTTTAATCAAAGTATATATAGTTCGATTGAAGTTGTGTTCCGCTGAACACGTGTTGACATTTTATTTTGTAACAACCATGTTGGGTTTTTCAACTGCCAATGTTCAATAGAAGCCTCGTAAACCAATTTTTTTAATATTTTTTTTACTTAAACATTTGGGTATAGATAAATATTTTTTTTTTCATTTTCTATAAAATAAACATTGGAGAATAATTCACATTTTTTATAAAGAAGACATTTTTTGCTAGTGTGAAATTTTAAAGGATATTTTTTCAATGAAAGAAGATGAGAAATAAAAGGCCAAGGAGAGATAAGATTTCATGAAAGTGGTCACCTAATGTAGAACAAAGACATCGTGAACAAGTATTGGAAAACTATAATAGAAATAGAGCGGTATGCATCTTTACTTTTAACTCTCTAGATTCTCCCTTTATCTCTACTTGTATTCTCTCTAAATCAATTGATGTATTAAATAGGTTAAATTAACCTTAAATAAGTTAAATATATTAAATTAATTAAATAAATTGACTTTCTCTCTCTCTCTCTCTCTCTCTCTCTATATATATATATATATATATATATATATATATCCCTTTTAGGTCTCTTTATAGTCTATAAAAGGGTCTTTTTTGATGTAGGAGCATCTTGAGTTCTTGGAAATCTTGCATCAACAAAAATATTTATTTTTCTATTTTCCTTTTAGTAGTCTTTGAATTTATTTTTGTGATCATTCAGTTTGGATCCTTTGCAGTTGCGATACTTTTAGCGTGTTTGTGGCATCATGTGGGACCTTCTCTTAGGTTTGCATTTCATTTGTCTTCTTCGCGGATGAGATCTTGCAGATTCTTGGTGGGATTATATTGTTCTTCATATTTTATGCCCTGTTTGTCTTTTTTGATCTCACGAAGGATCTTCCTATTTGGAGAAGCTTAATGACTCATTTCTCAATGATTTTATGTTTGTAGCCAACCTAATTGAGTGATCACGATTCGTGTTCAATTCATTGGAAGAAGATCCTTATGATTTGGGTCCCGACCTATATGCTGTAACACACTTTCTTCTAATTGGGAAATATTATCATCTTGGGTCGACCTGATGCTTGTGAAGGCTTTATAAGATATTTTAATTGTTTTTATTAATAAGATAAAACATAATAGAATAATAGAACTTGTAGAAATCTGGTCTAGAGAACAGACAAAAGAAAGTACCAAGCTAAAAGCATCTTTAGGATAGAGTTCATCTTAGATTGTATAAAAAAGATAACGTACTGAAGGATTCAAATATGCCTGTATGCCTAAAATGTATCATTGCTTGTATTATACTCTTATGTAATCACCCTAAAATGGCATAGTATAACCAAGTGCCCCTAAATCAATTCAATTTTCCCTAAACCCTACTTAGAGAGTGAAGATTTAACCAAATTCCTCACATCAATAAAATCACTAGGCTAAATTGTATAATTAGGTTGATCCACCTAGTTGTATAATTCATCCCTAATCCAACATTAAAGGTCATTTATCAGAGCATAAAATCATATAATTAAAATGTCTTACTACATTTTATTAAATCAAATATCAAAATCCCATTGCAAAAATAAATGAATTCATGGAATTAACTAATTGATCCTAATTCCACCTCATCACTACAAGACAAGTGAGTTCAATTAACCAACCAAAACACATGACATGGATTAACAACTTGGAATCTCAACCACACATGGGAATTCAATCCTAGCCACTGATTTCTTCTAAAATCCTATAAAATAAGCATTAACCCAGGCTTAATCTATCTAGAATTCATGTAGTTCATTATAATGCCAAAATCATTCTAGGACATCTTGAGAAGTTTTTGAGAGTTTTGAGTGCCTTTGAGAACTATCCCATATCATCTTAACATTGAATCAAGCATGTAGATCTTAGTTTCATATCAATTTAATGTTGCATCTTGCACCTCTTAGCTAAAATACATGTTAATTGCCTTATTTCTCATAGATTTCATCTTAAAATGCATTAGAATTTCATATTTCCTTTGAATATTCCATTCTAGGACATGTATAGTCATTGATCTATGCTAATAATCTGAGAGCAAGGCTTATTTAGATCACACTCTTTCTAGATAGGAAGAAATATGTCAATTTCCTTCGGTTTATCGTGCTTTTCAATTGATTTTGATATTGCTAACTATTGATCCAATGATATATTGAAGTGTTGTGTTGCAAGTACAATATTTACATTCATTTTTGGTGGCCACCATGGGGCTAGACACTTGATTTCTTCCAAAATTTGATCAAATTTTGTACCTGACTAGTCTCTAGTTCATCTTGTTTTGCATGGTAGCATAAAGAGTTTAGTACACAAATTTACTAATTTGTCTTGTTTCGTATTGCATGATTGATTATTTCATATGAAAATATGGTGCTAACTTTGCATAATTCTTGTTTCATATGAATACATGCCTTTGTTCGTATGAAAATCTAATTTCGCATTGCATTATAAATATCTTCGTACGAAAAATTGTTAAATTGATCAAGTTTCGTGTTGATTGGAAAATATTTTCGTACGAAAATATTCTCTATTTATTAGTTTCATTTCACAAATAGAGGGCATTTTGAGGTTTTAGTTCAGTTGGTTTTTGGATTTTTAACACTAATATTGGCTTGTTGTGTCTTTGTTTAATGCATTTTACAACCTAACGTGTCTATGCAGGTTGTTTTTCCAAGATTTTACGCTTCCCAAAGTCATCCTATTGCAAAAAAATATTAAAACCTACTAATTCTTTTGTTGTAGGACATTGTTAGAAGACATTTAAAATCAAACTACTGATCTATTTGTGGTTGCAGGTTTCTTACAAATTTTCAAGAAAACTAATCATGTGTTTTATGTTAGCTTGATTTCTAGACACCTAGACCTAATTAGGAAAGTGATTTGTAGGTGATTTGTTCAAAATTAGGGGATTATACTCTTTTCCTTTAAGGAAAATAAGAAACCTTGAAGTGCTCAGTTAGTCATTTGCAATTTATCCTTGGTAAATGAATCATGTGTTTGGCATGCTTGGGAGAAACATCTTAAATAAGAGAGTATGTTATTTTCCTTTTAGGAAAATAAGAAATCTAGGCCTCAAGGTGTTATCCATTTTACTTTCATGTCTTCCTATTAGTGGGCCTGTCGTTGAGGAAAAAATCTCACAGGACGACCCAGGTGGGAACATGGCAAAGCCAACCTCTTCCAACCCACTATAATCAAATAAATCCTTAGAATTAAAGTTTCAAAAGACAAAGATATCTTGTGCCTAGTATTCATTGGGGACTATAGGTCCCAAATAGAACTTGCACTACCACATTTCCTTATATGATTCACAAGATATCTTTGAAAAAATGACCTTACTAGACTCTCTAGAGTAGAAGCTTAACCGATTCACCTCTAAAAGTAGGCATAATCTTTCTGCAAGGAGAGACCTCTCTCCTAAATATACTCACCATATCTATCTCCTTGAGCATTTTAAAGTTGATAATACAAAATTGGAGGTATCATTGTGTAGTCTCATTTGACCATATTCTTCATAGCTTTTGAGGGATACCAATTTTTGAGAAAAGGTTTTGATCACTCAACATATTCCTTAGGGATAAAGATTGTTTGGTTTAAGACCCTATAAATGAGCCAATATTGTTTTCTCTCTGGCGTACATGTTCACAATCTTAAACAGTGGAAAACTCCATCTTGACACATTCAAAACACACCAAATTTCATCACATCAGTGAAAAATTAGTCAGTCAGGCAGAGTTTCGCATCAAACCCCATAGTTTTTCATACGAACCAAGGTTTAATACTTATATCTTTGTACCATATACCATCTTGTTTCATATGAAACAAGGTTTAAGGGAGCTTAGTTTAACAAATTTTTGTATCACACCCCAAATATTTTTGTACGAAAGCTACCTTGTTTGGCACAAGGCCCTATAGTTTTTTGTATGCATGTTTTCATACCAGACACAGAGGCTATTTTTTGAATTCTTACTATCAACTTTTACTTTTGATTTGGATACCCATTTGACTCCTCTCTCAGGTTCAGTCATTATATCTTTTCAAATCAGGTATCATACCCTTGTTGTCTTTATGTTTGATCCAATTGATTATTCAACATCAACCTAGTGTTCTCGCTTGTCTTTTCTCGATATGATCTATCTAATCAACCCGGTGTTTAGATTTTCACCATCAGGTAATCAAGCCTCACCTCAAAATTCTTAGATAAACATCATTATTTTTTCAACCAATCTTTGCGTCTTGAACAAAGGAACACTATTTATCATCTGAATTTTGATCATTCAATCTTACCTCATCATAACTTTGGTTACATTTGATTTTTCATGTCGGTTCAAACCAGAAGTTATTATCATGAATTTGATCCTAATCAGAAAGGGAATTTTGTAGAAACTCCTAAAAAATCACCAATTCAACAAATGGTCTCCTCTAATCATCAAAGATCCTCTTCCATTCATCATCAATCCTCTTCTAAATATCAACAAGCTTCATCAAGTCATCAAAACAATCTGACATGCCAGGAAATCATTGGGAAAATAATGCCAATCATAGCAATCATACCACATAGAGAATTATAGTGCGCACACCAACCATAGCACGCATAGTGAAAGTTTCTATGAGGAAATCACATCAAAAGATATCTACAAGGGCCAACAATAAAAAAAATTCAATAGATGATGTAAACACTTTTAAAACTAGATAAAGAGAAGTATTTTATGCATTTGGATTCTATGGGAGTAAAGCTTCCTAAATTTTTTGGCATCGACTGACTCATAGCACAAGAGGAGAGACACCTATATGATTTCTCATGAAACAAATTTAGGACATGCAATCTAAGCTTATGCAGATGAACAAAGATTAAAAAAAACCTGAAAATAAGTACTCATTGGAGGTTATCTGTCCTTTTCCATTTGATAAAGACTTGTTCATGACACCTTTTCCCTCAAAGGTTGAGATCCCTAAATATGAAAAATACATTGGAGAAAGAAATCCCTAAGATAATGTGAGAGAATTAGGAACTCTTAACATGTAATTTATGCACGAAAAAACATATTTGATGTGGATATTTCCAAGAAGTTTGGGTGGTTCCACTATGAAATGGTTTTCTAAGCCGCGTTCAAGTAGTATCGGGTCTTTTGAAGACTTAGTCAAAAAAATTATCCAACATTATTCATACAATATCAATCATTTTGTCACTATGTTGGACCTCTGTAACATGAAGCAGAGGAATGGAGAAGCCTTCATCGTATTTATTCAAAGATGGAGAAAAATATTTGCGAGATATCCTCAGAAGACCTGTAAAAATGAAAAGATGGATATCTTTACAAAAAATCTAGTTTTGGAGATGAACTTCGCTCTTCGATTGCAATTATTAATGATCTTTAATGAAATGGTGGCAAGTGCCATAAAAATTTAGTATGTTTTGATATAAAAAGGATAAATCAATATTTACAAGGAAATCAAATCATCTAACAATTATAATTCTACTTCATATAACAATGATAAATACAAAGTTTTGGAATAAAAAAAGGAACATATTAAATGATGGAGTTGTGGAAGCCTCCCACATAAAACCAAAGCAACCGGTCTTTAAACTTTCAAGCAACATTCAAGCTTCCAAAGTTCCTAACACTACATCGATATTCAAGGAAAATCAAGGGTATAGTAAAGACAAAGCACCTTGGGAAGATGGTCCTAAATGAATGTTTACTCCTCTTGGAGAGCCATTGGAAGCAACATTAAAGACTCTTTTGATACATAAGATTATCACATTTCTTGAGTCCGATGCAGGTTCATCCTAGGGAAGTTGGCAATCCTGTGTCGACCAAAAATATGTTTAAGTTATGTTTGGTGCTCGGTATGTGAGTTGGAAGAGCTCGGTAGAGTTTGGTTGTTCTTAGTCATTTAGGTGCTTGGTTCTTGGCGGAAGGAGTGTTTACTTCACTGAATGAACTCAGTGTGTGTTGGTAGTGTTGATTCACCAAATGGGCTCACTGGCTTTTTTTATGCTCAGCACCAACTTGGGGGGTCTTTATTGTTGAATTTGCCAACTGGATTTTGTGGATTGGGTGGACATTAGAGATTGCATCAGTGATTTGAGGGGGTCATTGTGATTGTGTAGATTTTTGAGGCATACAAATTTGATGCATTGGATCTTGTGTGGAACTAAATATGATTTGGTGCTTTCTTCTATGTATATATTTTTTGTTTTCAACTGACTAGGTCATTTAATATGATTCATCATGGATTGTATTGGGCTGACTGAGATTTAATATTTATTTGTGAAGCCAACTTGTGGCTGTGTTGTATAAAAGGAGTGTGTAGGTAGAATTAGAGGGTAGAGGAAGAAGGAGACAGGGAATTTGATATAAGACAATAGTAAGTGGGTAAGAAAGAAACTTATAAGATTTAGTGGTGGCTTGTGAGTACAAGTTTAGATCTGGTTTCTTCCACTTAGCTGTAAGGTAGGCTAGTGAAGTTGGATCTTGTGAGATCTTTTTGAACTTTTTGTTGTTTTTGGTGTAACTAAGAAGGCCTTACAACCTAAAATGTTGCATGTAATTAGATTTCAATATGAATATAAATTAATATAAGTTATTATATCTGTGTTTTGTTTGGTTTCCACTATTGTCTTATTGTTGGTTGCAAGTTTAGATAGTCCATTATTGGATCCTCCGAGCTTGACTGCATTAGAGTCACAACCTTGGGAGCCATAGATCAAACCAAAATGGTGGAATGATAACTATCACTGTGAATACCATTGTAATAAAGGTCACAAAATAAATTAATGAATGAAGCTCAAGCATGTGATTCAGGATCTAATTGATAATGACACGATTATAGTTGATGGACACAAAACTAATGATGATCACACAAAATTCACAAAGCCTCTACCTTCATATGAGAAAGGTGGAACATCTAATTCAAAGGATGATAAAGTAAATTACACATATTTGAATAAAAATGTGATCAATATTCTTGAACCATCTAAGCATTCTATCAATGTTATCATTATCAAAGACAAAAAAGAGCTGGAGTCTTCTAATGATGTCACAAGAAGTCAATCCAAAGTCACTCTCAAGGGTGTCTCATCTAAAAAAATATTCACTTCATCATCAAAAGCTTCAACTTCCAAGAAACCTTCATCATCATCCTCATCACACTAAAACTTGGTTGATTAACTGTTACGTACCCCACACAAATCTCAATTCTGGAATTACTTTAAATCTCTCCTACACACAAAGATATTCTTAAATTAGCCTTTTTAGATATAAATGTTATAAAGGTTTTAGATGTTAATCTATTCCAAGCTATGGTTGGTCACTATCCATCCTTTTTTGAGGAATATGATAAATCGCTAATCCATCCACATAATCAACCTTTGCACATAGAGGTATTAATCCAAAAACATCAAGTCAAACATGTCTTGATAGATGGAGGCATTGGTTTGAATATTTGTACATTCAATCTAGCCAAAACATTGATTTTCTCTTAACATGCTATAGATCCAAGGATGAAAATCACAATAAAGGCCTATGATGAAGAATAATATCATCAAAAGGATTGGTGTTATTTCTTATAAGGGTAGGACCCATTGAGATATATGTCATTTTCCAAGTGCTTGATCTACCTCTCCCTAACGACATACTATTGGGTAGGCCTTGGAATCATGATATGTAGGTTGTACCATCCACATAACACCAGTGCGTGAAGTTTCCATACAATGGAGTAGAGGTAAGCATAACAATAGATACTAGTTTTTCTTGAAATACATTGAAACAAGATGCTGATAGCATGGTCCACATAATAGAGAAGCCTCACAAGATCAACAAGCTAAAATATCTAGAGCTTCTATAATAAGAGATTTTGAAAATAAATTAAAAATCAAGGAGACAGGAATCGGAGAATACAAACTTGATCCATTTCCATCCATGGTTGATTTACTACTCTCTCCTAGGTATTATGGAAAACTATCATCATCTTTCAAACCCTCTAGCTCTAAAGCATGCACAATATATTATGGAACATTTGTCAAAGCCAATGTTTCTCTTGCTGATGAGAATGAAGAAATTTTTTTACTAGGATGGTTATACAAAGGGGAAGAATTAAAATCTACTCACGAAGTCAAACATGTTGAAATATCTCTCGAAAAGTATGAAAAGGGTTATCATATAATGCAAAAAATTTGATACAAATGTAAAGGTCCTCTAGGGAAGAATAAGGAAGGCCTTGCTAAACCTATTCATATGGACTTTAGAAATCCCAAAGACAAAACTTGATTGGGATATAAAGAAGAGGAAGAAGACATTCCCTTACTTTTACATAGCCCAATCTTTGACCATGAAGAGGAGGAAACTAATGAAGGAGAAGAGATAGACTATCAAACCTATATCATTTGAAAGGTTATTTCTTATACAAGGAGGAAACCCTACTTACCAAGGGGAGCCTTATATTCCACAATGATTTGTCCAAGAATATGCAAATGAATCAACTGAAATCAACACATCTCAAGGAGAAGACCAAACATAAATGAATACAAAATTGCAAGAAGAGTCCTCTATATCTCAACAAAGGCCCTTTCAAGAGCTTGAAATCAGTCCCAATGATGAAGAAGCACCAATGACTATAGCAAATTTTTTGGGTAGATTAGATGATGCTCAAACTGATTCTCATGAGTTTGAATTTTAGAAAGGATATGAAAGTGACCAAGGAGAAAGAAATCCTCACTGGAGGTAGCTAGTAACCATTACTCATGTTCTAGATATACCACATTATGCTAAAAAAATTTCTAATGAGCATGAATGGGATTCCTTCTATGATGTTATAATTTACATTGAAGTAGATGTAATACACAATTATGCTTAACAAATAGATGAGGGAAAAAGATCCAATGCTAGGCTAGTTGGATTAGGTTCATATAATACTAACAATGACTTTAGCAATGACGTTATGACTCTTTACAGTCTAAACAATTCTTCAGAGAGTAACTTAACAAAAATATTCTTACCATTCGTTAGTTTTGACGATAACATGGTGCTATCCCTTGAATCATCTGGATCCTTGAACTTATTAAACCTTGAACTCATTGAATGTAATCAAGATGAACCTATGATAAAAATGTCCTTTCCAAATGACTATACCTTGGCATTGTATTTCAATGCAGTTGAAGCCTTTACTTCTTCCACTAGTGAAATGAGCATAAAGATGAAAGAGGGGGATATAAATTTTCTCAGTCTTAAAAGAAAATAAAAAAATAAAAAATGGTCTGATTGTGAAAACCACATTGTCATAGTATCAGAACCCAAAATAGTAAAAACAAATGATGTATCTAGTTGTTAAAACCTCTTAGAGGAACTTGAGGATGGGAAACTTGATATCCTACCTGATCACTTTCAAGAGAGATCCTTGGTATTGATCAAACCAAAACAAATAATCAATTTGGGGATAACTGAAGCACCTCAACTAGTACATGTGGCTCAATCTCTATTAGAGGAAGAAAAGAAAAAGTTTGCATAGTTCTTCAGGGAAAAGAAAATCAATTTTGTATTGTCCTATTCAGATATGTCGGCATGGATCCTGATCTCATTATTCATCATCTCTTTATAGCTTTGTTAATCAAACTAGTAAAAAAAATTAGAAAGATGCACCCTCATGTGGTATTTCTGATCAAAGTAGAACTCAAAAATCTTTTAAAATATGGATTCATCAGAGAAATAACTTATGCCGAATGGATATCCAACACTGTCCCAATTTCTTAACCTGAAAAATGTATATGGGTATGCACTGACTTCAGAGATTTAAACAAGTCATTTCCTAAAGATGATTTTACTCTTCCCAATATTGACATGATCATTGTTCTCACAACAGGGTATGAAATGTATTCACTAATGGATGACTTTTTAGGTTATAATTAAATTAAGATAACAACTGAAGATCAGGAGAAAACAACTTTCACTTGTGCTTGGGGCATGTTCTGCTGGAGCGTCATACCATTCGGTCTTAAAAACATAGGTGCCAGATATAAGAGCGCAATTCCAACTATCTTCCATGACATGATGCATAAAAATATAGAAGACTATGTGGATGATACACTAGAAAAATTAGTCAACTCAGCAACCCACATAGAAGATCTAAGAAAAATAGTTGATAGAATGGAGCGATTTTCCCTGGATTCAATCTCTTCCATTGATCGACATAAAAATTAGTGCTAATGGTAGTCTTTCATCCTAGATCTACCCTAAATGATCCAATATTTATGGAAATGGATTGATCATGGGAAATCTTTATATTTCTTGGCATTTCCATTTCTTTCTAGGCCTATCCCATGGACCTTTTTTCAAAATTCAGTATAAATCTCCATTTTTGGGCAGATATGAAAGCTTAGTACTATCCCTCCTAGTTAGAATAAAGGACATTTGATACTACCACCTTTTCTCTACCTTTGAGAAACATATGGTATGTTTTTATTGAGCCTAACCTTGCCCTTTTTTCTAGTATATTATTTTCTAAGGCTTGCCTCTAGGATCTCGCCTTTTCCATATGAACATTCCTAACCCTTGTTGTCCCATTTTTTGGCAACCTGAGTCTTTAAAAAAATTCTTCTCATTCTACTGTCATGCTCATAAGTTTTAGAGTTGGATTCATGACCTTTTTTGCCCCTTTTGGCTAGAACCATTTTCCTGGTATATGGGGTATTGACCTCACATTCCCTTCAAGTTTACCTAAATTTGGCATGTTTTTTGGGGGGAGATCATATTTTCTTTTTTGAAAGATAGAAATGATTTTTTGTATTCACACAACTCTTAACGTACATGTTTTCTTTTCACTAAAGTGTATATTTGTAAAAATGTGTTTTTTAAAGTGAGCCCTAGGGAAAGATCCCTAACTTCCTAGTTTTCTCACATTATTGGTGTCCAAAAAATATAGAAAGTAACCTTGTAGAGGAGAATTAGTTGTTTAGGAGAAATCCAAGATAATTGCATGCCACCAAAAATAATTGTGAAATGCTTCCATGTTAACAAATAAAGTTAAATTATTGGTTAATAAAATTGGTGGTGGTATTGGCTTAAAATAATTATGACATAGGCTTTATGTTAAGGGTTGATCATCTTCATGTTGTTAGAGTAATCATTATTTATTGCTTATTAATTAAATCATGTTGATTTAATTAGTTAAGTTATTTATTACTCATTATTGCTTAAGTTGTCTCTTAGGTGCATTAATAATTAATTCTTTTATTAATTATTAATGTGCAACCTAGCTTTTTTTTAGCCTTCAGGGTTTCGTTCACCTTTTAAGGTTAAACTTTGTAATTATTGTTTCATAACTTAGAATACAATTTTTGCTCTGACATTTTGGAGTAATTTTGACTTTTGCTTTTTCCTCCTTTCTGCTTATCTCTTGTAACATGTATTTGTATGGAGGTGTTATTTGGGTTTTTTGGATTTACATTTCTCAAATCCTACATGGTATCAGATTCGTACTTCTGCTGCATGTTCTGGTGTTTTCTAAAGCCATGATTCGAAGGAGAAATTTTAGCTTTTTTAAGGTTTTTGTCTTCAATCTAGAGGTGAAGTTTTTTTGGAGCACTTTGGACAAAACCTGACCTCATGGTTGAGTCCAGAAGGCCCAAAAACCCCCATTTTTATATAAGGCATGACCTATTTGTCCTGTTGTGCCTCTGAGGCAAAAAAATTGGCCTCTAGGGCCGTACGGGTAAGTTTTTTGAGAAAAAATGTTAATTTTTTTTAAATGCAATTTTATTGTGTAAGAAGTGCATAGCTACTGTGTTGCACCATGCACTTCCCACGCCCTACCCATGGCTAGCATGCCACCCCAGCAAATGAGATATTTCCAGAAAGCTTTTTCCGAGTTGGAAACTACCATGTGGGTTTTGTCCTAAAATTTGGTCATTTGAGTACCTGAATTCAATGTCAAAGTAGAGGCTTCAGTTTCCTCCCTCTTTGCATCTGGCGTCCATGTTTTCTTCTTGTTTTTTTGTGCTTTCTAAGTTATTTTTTGGTGTATGGGGGATAGTATACTACATTATGGGGGGTGCATTTCCCTTTCTATCATTTACTTCAGAAAGACCCTTCTACTTCTATCTTCTTTCTCTCAATGTCAGACCCTTCAGTTGCCCAATTGACACCACATAACTACCACACCTAGAAATCACACATGACCAAGCTGCTATGTCACATGGCTTATGGTCTTGTTTGGAAGAGAACCAACTTTTTCTATAACATCCTTTTGAGATTCTTCAACACCGAAATAAAATGGATGGAGCCATGGGATTAATTGCAATGAATATCTCTGACAGTCTCCTATTTTTCTTGGAGAATTTGCACACTCCTCGAGCCATTGGGGAAATTTTGCAGATTTGTTTGGCACACTAAATGAGTTTCGGGCACTACAGCTTGATGCAAAGTTGACCTCTTTGACTCGTGATAGTTTTCTCACCATTAAGGACTTCTTAATGAAGTTCAAGTCTCTCCGTTCATTTTTACAGGGATGTGGGAAGAACAAGTATGACAATGAGTGCATCTTTCTTATACTCTCAAAGCTGCGAGGATAGTTTCAGATCTTCTCTTCCACTTTCTACTCCACTATAGATGCTTTGGGTGCTAGGCACACTATGCCTTCTTTTGAGGCTTTCTGTGATTGGTTGACATGAGAACAGGGAAAGATCTAACAGATGGATGCTTCTTCTGGATTTATAAGATAAGCATTAGTATCTCAATCTTCACAGGGGAAACCAAAAAAGAAAGAAAAATTGAAGAAAGATTCAACAGGTAGTGAATCTACCTCTAAACCTATACAGAAAACTGATTCCAAACCTCCAGCTCTCCCTTCAAAGGGTAAATCTTCTTCAAAGTTTGTTGATTCTTCCTCCAAGACTAAGAAGAAAACATGTGAAACCTATAGTTTTTGTGGCAAGGATGGACATCCCATTTCTATGTGTTGGAAATGTTTGGAGGCTTTAGAATAAGCCATGTAGGAGCATCACATTTCTTCTCCTCATTCCACATCCTCCCCTAGAGGGAAAGTTTATGCTCTGATTGCATGAGCATCGACTTCTAGGCCCACTTAGATTTTAGATTTAGGTGCCTCTCACCACATAACTCACACTCAGTAGGTTGTCACCTCACTTGCTCCTTGTGCTACTTCATAGATTACTATTGAGAACTCATCACATCTTTCAGTTTTGGGTTCTGGTTCTGTTGCATTAGCTGGGGGTTCTCTTCAGGATGTTCTTTTGGTCCCTGATATCTTGATGAACCTCTTGTCCATCTATCAGATTTGCCACTTTGGCTCTGGTAAGATAGAAAATTTCTCACCACATGATGTATTTATTCAGGACCTCCATGATTCTGATTCGATTGTGGCTACTGGGAGTGTTGATCTTGCATCTCGCTTATACAAAATTGATGGATTTGAGCCTTCTGATGATACAATTTCCTCTCTTATAGCACATGCATATTTAATGAGAAGGATTTGGCATGAGCGTTTGGGCCATGTCAATTACAGATAGCTTTAGCACATGAGCACAAAAGCACTTTTCTTGGGCTTCCACAGATTTCTTGCATTGATGGTGTTTGTCAGGGTTGTGTTCTTGGTAAACAACATAGGGATCCTTTTCCTCAGGGATGAGCTACTCATGCATTGGCACCACTGGAGTTGATACATAGTGACCCATGTCATTTCCTACTCCTTTTTCTAGTGCCAGATATGTGCTTACTTTCATTGATGACTTTTCCAGGCACACATGGGTGTACTTTATTAAGTACAAGTCTGATGTCCTTGATTCATTTTGAAGGTTTAAGACATTTGTGGAGAAGCAATGTAGTCTTTCTATTCGATGGATACATAAAAATAATGGGTGGGAGTATGTGAATCAAGATTTCAAAGATTTTTGCTCTGAACATGGTCTACATCATCAGTTTTCTATTCCCTACACCCCTCATAAGAATGGTGTAGCAGAGAGAAAGAACATAACACTTCAGGAGATGGAAAATTATAGAATTTAGTCTAGGTCCATGGATTCATCCTTTTGGGTAGAGGCAGTTAATTTTGCCAACTATATTTAGAATCATATGCCCCACAAGGCAGTTTGACATATGACTCATGAGGAGGCTTGGTATCATGTCAAGCCTAATGTTTCTACATTCCAATTTTTTGGTAGTGAAGCATGGACATTTATACCTAATGCTCAGAGGAGAGAAATGGAGTGAAAGAGTTGAAACCTCATTTTTGTTGGCTACTACAAGGATTTCAAGGCATATAGGTTGTTTAATCCTAATTTTAGAGAGATCTTGTTTCGATGGGATGTCCAGTTTGATGAGTGTCTTCTTTTAGTAGATACCTTGACTCTAGCATCTTCTTCACTTACCACTACTCCCTCATCTCTTCCAGGTGCTTTTTAGGATGATGAGGATGATGATCTTGGTGATCCTTATTTACCTCCACCACATGATCCTCAAAAAATTCCTAGATGGGCCTGTGTTACTCTTGACGCTGCAAGATCTCTGGTAGGTGACCCGTCACCTTCCTATCATACCCGATCTCATATTGCCTGTTCTAGCCTTCTGAGTCATGCTATTTGTGATGATCCTTAGAATTTTTCAGCTATGACAAGATATTCTGAGTGGGACAATTCCATGGAGGAGGAGTATTCTTCTTTGATGAAGAATCATACATGGGATCTTTGTTCTCTTCCTAAAAGAAGAAAGTTAGTGCGATGCAAGTGATTGTATCATACTAAGTTTTCTGCTGATAGTTTTATTAATAAGTACAAGGCACGCATTGTTGTGAAAGGTTTCTCATAGGTTGAGGGTATTGATTACACTGAGACATTTTCCCCTGTCACCAAGATGAATTCTATTCACCTTGTCTTATCCCTCATAGCTTCTCAGGGATGGCCCATTTTTTAGATGGATGTGAAGAGTGCATTCTTGCACGGTGATCTTACTGAGGATATTTACATGGAGAAACCTCGGGGATTTGTGCAGGATTCCTCCTTGGTTTGCAAACTTTGATGTTCTTTGTATGGTCTCAAACAGGACCCTCGGGCTTGGTATGAGAAGATGAACTCTTTGTTTATTTCCACAGGATTCATATGATGTCATTATGATCCTACAGTCTACATTTAGTGTCTTAAGAATGAGGTTTTGATCCTTGTACTATATTTTGATGATCTTCTCATGATAGGTATCTCATCTTCTATGATTCAGGATGTTCAGTGTGCATTGATGGAGCAATTTGAGATGACTGATCTTGGTTCATTACACTACTTTCTTGGTCTTCAGATTGTTCAGTAATCTGCTAGGATCTTCATTTACTAGCAGAAGTATGCTCTGGACATCCTGTAGCGATTTGACATTCTTGAGTGCAAGCCTTCTCCCACACCTTTTCAATTAGGTGTTACCTTTTCTACCTCTTTCACTTCATCTTTAGTGGATCCTATATTGTATTAATAGTTGGTTGGCAGTTTTTTGTACTTGACACACACTTGTCCTGATCTTTCCTTTGCAGTTGGCCTTGTCTCTCGATTTTCTCATGAGCCTCATGAGAGTCATTGGCAAGCTAGCAAGCATATTTTGAGGTACATTCAGGGCACCATTTTGTATGGCATTCACTACACATTAGGGGCTCCTCACATTGTTGGCTTCATGAACTTAGATTAGGCTAGTGATTTTGATGATCGAATGTCTACTTATGACTTTTTTTGTCTTGGCTCTGGTCCTATCACATGGTTGTGCAAGAAGCGGGATGATCATGCACTTTCATCTATAGAGGTTGAGTGTAGAGATGTAGTGCACGCTAGTCAGGAGATTTTATGGCTATGACAGTTGATGACTGAGTTTGGTTTTCCTCCTAATCATCCCACTATTCTGTGGTGCGATAATCAGAGTGCTATTCACATTTCCTGCAACCTAGTGGAGCATCAACACACTAAACACATTGAGCTTCATATGCATTTCATCCACTAGTTGATTTAGGATGGTGTTCTCAGTTTGGAGTACATTCCCACTGTAGCACAGGTTGCTGACATCTTCACTAAACCTTTTGTATCTCAACGCTATCTTCAGGTGCATTCTATGCTTGGGGAGATGGAAGTTGTCCTTGGGGGATCTTCTTGAGGCCTTTCTTCCTTCATGTTTTTTCATCATTTTTGTTCTATCTCTTTTTGGAGAGGGGTTTTTCCCACTGGGTTTTTTCCTTTATCTCTGATTTATAAAGATTTCCTTGTATTGGGTAGCTGATCAAGCATTGTTGTTGGGACCCATTTCTTGCTTTCATAGTTGTGCTAGGTTAGCTTACCCCCTGAGCTTAGCTTAGGGGGGGTGTTAGAGTAATCATTATTTATTGCTTATTAACTAAATCATGATGATTTAATTAGTTAAGCTATTTATTACTCTTTATTTCTTAAGATGTCTCTTAGGTGCATTAATAATTAATTCTTTTTTTAATTATTAATGTGCAACCTAGATTTTTTTTAGCCTTTAGGGTTTTGTTCACCTTTTAAGGTTGAACTTTTAAATTATTATTTCATAACTTGAAATACAATTTTTGCTCTGACATTTTGGACTAATTTTGAGTTCTATTTTTTCCTCCTTTCTGCTTGTCTCTTGTAATAGGTATTTGCATGCATGTGTTCTTCGGGTTCTATGGATTTGCATTTCTCAAATCCTACACCTGTGTCATGGGATAGTAAGCATACTTTATGTTTCAAGCATTGTGAGGCAAAACCAATTGTGCCAACATGTCTACGTGGTTAGCTAAATGGTAGAGAAGGCCTATGTTATTCCTCAGGAAAACTAATCAGTTGGGGGTACACTATTCTGATGTAATCCCTTGAGAGCCTTAAGTGAAAAATTCAAACTATAGACACCCTAAAATGAACATACTTCTGACCTTACATTAAAACATTAATTTTCATCTATTAATTAGTGGGTTTTTAATCATTAATTAATCATCTTTTTCTTCTAAAATCCATTCCCCAAATCATTTAATCATATCCTCAAATTTATTAAATAATTAATTTTATTTAATAAATTAACCTTAATAAATTAATCTTTATTAATTAATTTAATTTAATTTCCTAAAGTTTAAATTTAAATATTTAAACTTATGAATTAATTATTCTAATTAAATTAATTTTAGTCCAAAATTATATTTAAATCAAAAGGTAATTCAAATTATCTCATATTTGAATTCTTTAATTTCAAAAGTCAATTAAATATTCAAATAAATCCTTTCTCTAGTTCATAAAGGTAACTCTTGATCAGATTTTCAATTAACTAAACATCCCCTCTTCTCTCCATGTTGAAGAGGTGGAGTTTACTCGTTGCTTTTCAGTTAACTAAACATTTCATCTTCTCTCCAAGTTGAAGAGGTGGAGTTTACTAGTTGTTCCTCAGTTAACTAAAATATCCCCTCTTCTCCTCATGTTGAAGAGGTGGATTTTTATTGATTGCTTCTCCAACTCCTTTTGATCTCAATCATTCATTCTCTAATTTCTAGGATCAACCTCATCCGTCCAAATCATTTTCCATGTTCTATATAATCAACCCTTCTCAACCATTTGAAGGATCCAACATTTCATTCTTTGTGCACTCTTACTCTATAGGATTCTTGTGAAGCATCAAGCATTCTTGTGATCATATCAATATCGATTTCCCAACACTCCCAAGTCACAGACACTACTGATACCAATACTAAGCACCATTCATCCATCATTTCAGAAGGAGTAGAGAGAAGCAATAGAAGCCTCAAGTATTGTGGCTTGCATTCGCTTGTTCTCTTCTATTTTTCTTGTTATTTTATTGTCCATAGATTCATTCTTAGAATTTATGATTACTTTCCCCCAATTGTAAATCGGTGCTACTAACCCTCATTACTCGAGTGGAGCAGGATTGGATATGTACATTTTGGTGAACATGATGTGAATCAAACAACCCGATAATTGCTTGCAGACGATAAACAAAATTTCCTAGCCTCAGTCGTAGGACCACAATTTATTTTTTCTTTTTAATTTTTTTTTTATAAATATTGTAATTTTGTAATTCACGGAAGTTTACCATAGTTGACAAAAATTTTCAGCAATCGACTGGTTTATTACCGCAATCGATCTCTACAATTTTGCAACTCCCAATTATATTTCACAATCGATTTATGTAGTTTTTCAGTCTCTAGTTCAAGTAGTTTGTCACAATTGATAGATATATTTCACAATCGCTAGAGGAATTTCACAATCACCAAAAAAAATTTGTAATCGCCAGCACATTGCCATAATCAACAGAATAATTTTGTAATTGACAATAATTTACTGCAATCGCCTGGAGATTTTCCCATCTGACAGGATAATTTTACATCTGACGAGAGAATTTCACAATTTCTCTTTTTCATCATTTTATTAATCAGATCTGATTTTTCTGTGAGTTTCTATGCAAAAATGAACAAATGACATATGGAAAAAAGGATAATCAGACACACCCTGAGTTCTAGATCACTAAAAGTAACCATAAGAATAAACTCTCATTACTACATGTAATGAAAGGCAATCTTGGCAATCGCAGCTGAAGATCAAAGAAAATCCTTTAACAAGTATCTCGATTCTCTCAAGCGTTTTGTAGCCAAATACAAAGTTACGATTAGCCTTAATGGTCTTAATAGTCAAGGGGTTTCTGAACATTATTCATTTTGATTGATAGGATTTTTTGGTACTAATAGCTTCTTGACAACTTGTGGCGTGGAAACATTTTTAACAAAGCAAACTAAAATCAACTCATTTCTCTTTTTGGTGCTTAAAAAGATAAATGTATGCAAAACATCACAATCTCACTTTTTATATTTGGTGCTTAAAATTGACATGATGGTTAACAATTGAACAAGGTAAAAGATATTTGAATTTAATGCATCTAAAATTGAGCAAAACAATCTCATCTTTTGATTTGATGCATAAAATTGACATGGTGGTTAACAATTGAACAAGGCAAAGAATCTTTGAATTTGGTGCATCTAAAATTGAACACGCAATCATCATTTGGTTTGGGCTTAAAATTGAACTCGCGTGCATGTATGGATGATAACATAGTTCACACTTGATATTTTGATGCTTAAACGATTAACCTTGTGTCTTGATTCTTTGGTGCACTTGCACAATCTGTTAGAATAACAACCTTTATAATTTTTTAGAGAGGCCTATCCAGGGAAAGTGCTTCTTCCTCAGAGAATGACCTTAAATCAGTAATCCTTCCAATCAGTATATAAACAAGATGTAGGCCAAAGCTTTGTCTTATATCTATCCAAGCTTAGGCGAGGTGTATTGATGATAGCCTGGATCAAGTGAAGTATCCCCAAGTAGCCAACATGGTCAACTAGGCTCTTAAGTGAGTCACACACATACAAATCGATTGGATAGACTCCATGAAACTTAATACAACCTGGTTAATTAGAGACCTACCCGTTTTAACTCCAAACAAGTGTCTTATTATAGTGCAAGGGGTTACAAAATTTCCACCAAGATTCCCAACATATGTGTTCCAGGATATTGTGTTGATGAAAGAGATCTCCATTAGCATGAAAACAATATATGGAAAAGGAAAAAACACAAGAACCTACATCATGGATCTTTGTGTCCTAGTAGCGTGACAATTGTTGTGTGAGATGAAGAACATCAAAACCATTGGGCCTATAATATTTCATCTTGAAGCCAATTGACCTAGATTAATCTATCTATCTCTGTTTTGACCACGTAAAAATATTGCATCTAGAAAAGTTGTATAACATACACTTTTTTTCTTGGATCTTCAAAACACTGTGTCTATTGTGCTTTCTTGTGTGATCAGTTCTCAAAATGAAAATCCTACATCTTACACTATCAAAATGAGTCAAACATGTTCTAATTCTAGATTGTCAACCAAAATCTATTCTAGAATCAAATTATTGTTCCAGAGAGATCATTTTATCAGACAGATTCTCAACTGTAATCATTTTTCAAGACTATTACACTTTTTCCACAATTGACAGAATTTTTTTGCAATTTACGGAAGGTTACCACAATCAAGACATTTATTGCCACAATTGATCCTTTTATTGTCGCAATCATTAGAATTTTACTTCAATTGATCTTGCATTCTTCCGCAATCGGTGGAATTTTACCACAATTGACCTATAAACCTGTGCATTTATTCTATCAGCAAAATTGGATTCTTTTGTTAGCACTCTGTACTTTTATCAGTCTGAAACCTTGGAAAATATTCCCCATTTTGTGTGAAAGTTTAGTGTACACATCTAAGGAAATAATGAATAATCAGTATGAATCTCAAAACATCTAGGATCATCCCTCTTTGATAGTTTGGCTATTGTTTACCATTGATAGTTCAAAAGTTCAGATTAGATTATCTTGATCCCACTATCTCAGCTTCATCAATCTTTATCAGTGACTTTGTCTCATCTAAGACAAGAGTCAGAATCAATATCTTACATCACCAATCTTTGAGATCAAGAGAAATAATTTTTTTCCTAGAATTACCATTGTCAAAATAGGTACTCGGACTCTCCTTGAGAGGTTATCCCCCCCCCCTTTTTTTTTTCTTTATATCACTCATTTTAGTTCAAAACCTAGATAAAACCATGTCTTTCACACCCTATGGGGGACATTATAATAGGTTAAAGGCTAGAACCTAACCAGATGAATCCTACATTAACCAATTTCTCTTGTGGGAAAAAGAGCAAGAGGACTACCCATTCAAAAACATTGATCCTGCTCTCTACATTGAGAATGCACATACTATTCCTCAAGGTTCCTATAGACCAACTATATTTCAAGCTGTCACAGAGGAAGAGCTCAAAGAAATAGAGTGAGATTCTTATTCTGCACAAGTGGTTGATGCTATTTTTGAAAGAGAGCTTGAAATATTTCTAGCCATTTGATAAAAAATGAGTCAAGCTCCCCACTAAATTCAATGTATCAACGATATGGCCTGGAAACCCACTAGCATGTTAAATCAAAACTCAAACCTCTCAAATGGATCTTGTGGTGTCTCAAGACTTGTCTCTGCCATCATCAACAACCACAACATCAACACAGAATATGTCTACCCAATCTAGCTCCGCCAATAAAGCTAGTACATCATCCACCCAAAACATGATGGGCTCCCAACTAAGTACATACCTGGTTACCAGTTTATCTCAAGCATCAACCTCGTGTCCTTTTACATCAAGCACTAAATCTATATCATGGATTCCCCAAATGAGAAATAACCCATTTATGAATACTCAGACACTATAGTCTATCCCTACTAGCTTTGTACTTAATACTTCAAAACAACACAGATCAATCTCTGTGGGTCTGGCATTCAGTCAACATCTGCCAAAGGCTACACCTTTAATCCAACAGGGATCCCAACAAAAGAAGAAACAAAAACCTTTGACCAATCACATTCCCTAATATCAAAATCACACACTGGGAAATCAATACCAAGTCCCAAGGAGATCATATGTCCCAATGCAAGGAACACAAAGGCAAATCATTATACCTACCATGACTTAGAGATTCAACGTTGGGAATGTTCCTCAATCTCCAACCCATTTGATCACTTGTTGCACATGTCGCCATTTCCCATACACTTCTTGGTGCCTAAATTTGACAAATATAGAGGTATTACTAATCCTATAGAGCATATCAGGGAATTCTTTGCTAGCTGTATTGAAGTCACACACGATCATACTTACCTAATGTGACTATTTTGATAGAGTCTAGTGATACCATCAATCAAATGGTTCTCACACCTACCCCATGACATTTAGTCTTGGTGAGCATTGGCTGAAAATTTTATTGCTCACTTCCATCATATCATCAAACGCAAGATCAGTATCAAGGACCTATATGAAATTAAGAAAAAAGATGGAAAATCCTTTGTTAAATTATTACAAAGATGGAGGAACACTGCAAATAGAATAACATATGATGTGCACAAACAAGATCTAAAATTCATGTTCATTGACAATCTGATCCCAAATTTTTCATTCACAACAAAATCTAGCTCGCTCCAAACTTCAAGAAACTTATAGAATGAGGAGTTCGATGTAAGAAGAACTTGGTCAAGTGAGGAATCCTTGCATATCCTACCCAAATTAAAACCAACAAGAATGCAATCGATAAGGCCAAATGGTGGAATAATAAAAATAATGTCACCAACGATGGTGTCATTGACGTCAAAACACTCAATTATGCTCAAACCAAGGTTTCACTACAAGGAGCACCCATTAAAAATAAAAAACCCATGGTGCACACTCAATAGATGAATAATCAGATTCAAACACCCACTGCTCAAGCAATAGCTGTGTCCAACAACCAACCCAATGCACACTGCCCACAAAGGTTTCCTTTTCCTAAATGCATCTACACACCATTAGGTGAGTCGATAGAGTTAACACTAAAAAATTTGAGTCAAACCAATAATATCACTCTACCAAAAATTAGAGAGTGGGAACATGGTGCTATGCAACCCAAGTGGTGGAATGATAATGACTTTTGTGAATATTATCGGGTGAAAGGATACAAGACATCCAAATGCTACCGATTGAAAAATGCCATACAAGATCTAATCAACCAAGGGATAATTAATGTCATAAATACCCAATCTAAGGGTACAAATGATCACACTATCTTTAATGATACATTTCATGATCATAATAAGGGAAAAGCCTCCACATCTAGTGGACAATCCAAGCAAGTGAACTATTCCTATGCCAAATCTGATAGCTAAACACAAAATTCTAAGGTTGTTTTTCAAGGAATGCCTTCCACCTTAGCTACTCCAGCTAAACCCACAACAATTTCCAATCCACAAACTAGTCTAGTGGATCAGCTAAAGCACACACCTTCCTAGATCTCCATGTTTGACCTATTGTGCATATTCCCGCAGCATAAGCAAGCTCTAGATCAAGCCCTTGAAAATGCAGCAATCCCACGAGACATAACTCTAGAGAATTTACAAACCATGGTCAACTACATTGCTACTAACAAGCACACTACATTTATAGACCATGATGTGTTGTTGCAAAAACCTCTACACAATGATCCCTTGCATCTACTTAACCAAGTGCTTACAGATGATCTGACAAGTCCTCATTGATGGTGGGGAAGGGTTAAACATATGTACTCTTAAAGTGATTAAAAACTTGGGCTATTCATAATCTAGCATTGATGTCACCAGAAGGATAAATATCAGGGAATATGATGAGGAAGAAAGATCATCAAAAGGTATCCTCATTCTACCAGTCAAGATAGGGTCAGTCATAAAGAATACTCCCTTTCAAATCCTAGACCTTGATTTTGGGTATAAAATGTTTCTTGAGAGGTCGTGGATACATGAAATTCAAGTTGTCCCTTCAATGTATCACTAGTGCATCAAATTCCCATACCAAGGACCAGAGATAATCATTGAGGGAGATCCCAACCCCTTCCAATACTATAACACCATAAGAAGAAGTACATAAAATAAAGTTCCTTCAAATTAGGAAGCAAACATTCCTTCTGCATCTGATTCCATTCCTAAAGACATACCAATAAAGACAGGTAAGATATCAATCAAATACAAAGGGTGTGGTGAGTATAGCTATGAGAAATATTTTACCATCACCAAAGGATGGAAAGTTGGAACTCCTCCCCTTAATAGAAGAAAAGTCAGTGTTACTAGTAGAAGAAACATAGGAAGTCAATATAGGGGATGAGAAGAACCCTAAACATATTTATTTGGCTAAATCTCTTACACCTGAGGAAAGAGAACGGTTCATTAGTTTCTTCAAAGAAAGACAAATCAACTTCACATGGTCTTATGTAGACATGCCAGGCTTGGATCTGGAGCTAATTCTACATCATTTTCCACTATTACCAAATGCAAAAATTGTTAAACAAATATTAAATAATATGCATCCACACATTTCTTTACTCGTCAAAGCAGAATTGAAAAAACTTAGATGTAGGCTTCATAAGACCAATTCCATATGCGGATTATACTTCTAACAAAATTTTCCATAGTTTCACAATTGATAGAATTATTTCACAACTACCTACATTATTTTACAATTGACAATATTATTTCTCATTTTTTGAAACAATTTCACAATCGATATGTTTTTATGCTTTTTATCTTTTTGGTGTTTTCTGCTAATTTGAGTTTTCTTGCTTTTTTTATTTTCTCAGTGTCTATGAAGAACACATAGATGATTAATAGTGATAAGGATTGTTAGACGTACTCTAGGTTTTTGGTCATGAAAAGAACTCAAGAAAAGGATTACTTACTATCAAAGTCAACGAAAGGCAGCCCTAGCAATCATAATAAAAAATTAGCATGATGACTTCAACAAGTATATAGATGCTCTAAAAAAAATTCACTTAAGTATAATTTGCCTTTGAGTTGATGACCTAGAACTCATTGAATGTTTGAAGATGTTAAGTTGAAAATCACCAAGCTGCAGAAAGTTAATGCAAGACATTAAATTAGTTAATGTATTGTATTGTCATTGATGTCAACTTGATATAATCTGATTGGTTATATACAAAGTGTCAAAGACTTCAGAGAATTAGAAAGATAAATATTATGCTAATAGTGATACATGAAAGATCAGCTTTCACTAAGTTACTACAAAAACCAATGGGTAGTGCAACCCGACGGACAGAGAAATCCAAAAGGAAAGTCACAGTGTTGTCTGAGAAAGAAACCAAACAAGAATTACTGACAAGAAGAATCAAAAGCATTACTGACGAGCAGAACTTCGTAGTGATGCCTGACAAACAGAAAACCCTGATGGAGATGCCCAAGGAGAACTAAAGTGTCGTCTGAAGCTAACAAAGAGTTAAACACTGAAAGGAACTGAAGTTTAGAAATGACAAAAGACTTAGCTGGAAAGAGCTAAAGAAGGAGTTAACTGGTTGTTAATATTTTTTTCATCGACAAGTTAAAGCTAGAGATAAGTAAAATATTTAAATTTGTTTTATTCTAGTTGTCAAGGATAAATCTACGGGATAAAACAAAAGTAAATCTTTAAAGAAAGAATGGCTAAAATTGAGGATCATGCCAAGAAAAAGAAAGTAAAGAACTGAGAAATGATAATATCATGTCTATAAAGAGAAAATTTAATTTATTATGAATTAGGGGTGAATAGAGAAAGAAGATGCTGAAGAGAAACTGATGAAGAAAGAAGTCTTCAATCAGACCTGATCAATCAAGCTGAAGAACATAGCTAATTCTATGGACACTAAGCAACAGAGAAGCATAAAATCATTGAGCAGAAAGAAGTGGAGAAAAGGTATTGAAAAGATACATTGATCAGAAAGGTATTATGAGCTTACAATAGATTTGAAAATTTGCAAAGCATAGTTGTATATGTGAACAGATCATTTACTATTTTAGTTTAACCATTGAATCAAAAAGTCTCTTAACCAAGCAGGGCCTAAAAATCCTTTCTATATTGAGATACATCCCAAGGAGTATCAAAAAATTTGGTCATGAAGATAGCATGAGATTCCAGATACCATTTGATAAACTACACTAGATTTGGTCATAAAAGGTAGCATAGAGATGCCCGATATCAAGTGACAAACTAGTCTATTTAAATCCTCTAACAAGGTCACACCTAAAAGTGTTTTTATAACCTTTAATAGGGTTGGCTCTTCACCGAGCTCACTTCAAAAGAGTGAAAATTTTGGGTTACCGGTCCCAAGTGGTTTTTCCATTAACAGGGTTTCCACATTAAAAATCCATGTGTCAATGTGTTTATGATTCATTACTTTAGTGTTTTGCATTACACATAACTAATTTGGATTGATCAGTATACACTAAGTTCTTTACTGCATTTCAGTAAATGAAAGACTACTAATCAGTAAACAGTAAGAATAAGGTTTAACAGTGAACTCTGAGCAGTAGTTATTTATTGAGATTATTTGGAGGCATTCATCTTGTAGGACTAAAGATAAGTAGAGGCTTAATATTGTGGTACTACATTTTTGGGTTAATTAATTGGAATATTTTTTAGGCCACTAATTCACCCCCTCTCTCAGTTAATCTAACAATTGGTATCAGAGCTTGTGTGCTTAGAAAGGGAGTTTAACAACTCAAGCAAAAGATCACAAGATGAGAAAACAAGATGTGCCTAAGTTGAATAAGGACAACTTTGCATCCTGGCAAAGCAGAATAAGACTCCACCTATCAGGTATTGGAAATGATGTTGTTCAATACTTAGATAATTAATTTGTGTTTCCTACATGACCTCACACACTTGAGAAATTAAGAGAAAAGCATGAGCATAATTACATGATGATAGAACTTGCTTTCTCTCTCTCTGATGTTGAGTTTGAAGATGTCAAAAACTACACCTATGCAAAGCAAGTGTGGAATAAATTAAAGCTAGCACATGGAGGAGAAGCTAATGTACTAATAGCTAAGGTAGAAATCCTAAGAGGTAAATTTGATGACCTAAGAATGAGAGAAGGAGAAAATATCACTCAGTACAACTGCAGAATAAAAGAAGTAGTCAATGCTAGTCGAGGAGTTGGAGGCATACTTGAAGAAGAGACAGTGGTAAGTAAAATCCTAAGAACCTTAATACATGTATATTCTATTAGAGTGTCTTCTATATAAGAAATGAGAGCAGTTGCAAACAATAATGTTACTCTAGATAGTCTGGTTGGTAGACTGATTTCATTTGAGATGAATAACTTTGATAACAGTGTCTTACCATCTATTGAGTCTGCATTCAAATCTTCTTTGCAAATAAGTAATTCAAGTCATAAACACACTATTAGAAATGATACTAAAAGTGATAGTGATGACCAAGATCTTGATGAGATTGAAGCACTAATGGCTAGAAGATTACAGAGAGGCAAAGGGAGATACAAAGGTAAATTACCACTTGTATGTTTTAATTGTAAAGAGATTGGACACTTTGCTGCTAGATATCCTAATAGAAGAAAAGGTGACAAAAGTAATGACATATCATTTGATAAGAATTTTGATAGAAGTGACAATAGAGATTACCGAAGCAACCGATAATCTGATAGAAGAGATACCCGAGACTACAAAGACAAAGGGAAGAAAGCTTGTTACCTAGTTGAGAACAAAGATGGAGATACTGACACTGAATCTAATGAAGACATTGAGATGGTATTTGTGGCCATGAAGGATGATTCAGACGAAGAAGAAAGGTATGTAGAGACTTTACACTCATATCTAAGGTTAGTAAGAATGATGTTTGGATTATAGATAGTTGTTGCACTCACCACATGACCTGTGATAAACAAAAGTTTGAAACTTTTGAGTACTATGATGGTGGATTGGTAAGAATGGGTAATGACACACCTTGTCCATTTGAAGGTAAAGGAACTATAATGTTGAATAACTTGATCAAATGTGAAAATGCATACTGGGTAAAAGGACTTAATTATAATCTATTGAGTGTTTCACAACTGAATAATATAGGTCACCAAGTAGCATTTGAGAATAAAAAGGAAAATATATTTAATGAATCAGGAAGGTTGATCGGAACTAGTGAAGAGACAAAAGGTAACTTATTCTTACAATAAAAGGAAAGTAAGAGACAATAAAATGAAAGTAAGAGGCTTACTGAGCATGTCAAATCATGAGCATATCATGTGCAAGAACTGTCAAAAAGCTAAGATGACAAAGTCTAATTTCAAGAGAAAAGCCCATACATCTAATGCAATTCTAGAATTATTCCATACTAATATATGTGGACCTATGAGGACAAAGAGTTACTATGGAGATATGTGTTTCATTCTCTTTGTAGATGATTATTCTAGAATGATGACAGTTATGTTTCTAAAAGAAAAATCAGAAGCATTCAAGATGTTTAAATGGTATAAAGCTATAGTAGAAAAATAAAGTGGTAAGGAATTGAAATGCTTAAGATCAGATAGAGGAGGGGAATTTATTTATGATGAATTAACTAACTATTGCAATGAGCATGGAATTAAAAGATAGGTTTTTGCACCAAGAACACCACAGCAAAATGGGATTGCTGAGAGGAGAAACAAATCCATTGTTAATTGTGCAAGAACACTGATGATTTAGAAAAGCGTCACTCAAAATTTTTGGAGAGAACCTATTAGTACTAATATCTACACATTAAACATAATATAATTGAAGAAAGACACCAAGAAGACACCCTATGAGCTTTGGTATGGTTACACACCCAATGTAAGTTACATCAGAACTTTTGGTAGTCAATGTTATATTTTAAAAGATGATAGAAATGGAAAGCTTGACTCCAAAAGTGATGAAGGTATCTTTATAGGGTATTCCACCAAGAGCAAGGCTTATAAATGTGTTAACAAGTCCTCTAACAAAATCATTGAAAATGAAAATATTAGAATAGATGAATATGCAGAGAAAAATGTTGAGGAAAGAAAAAGAGAACCATAAGACTACAACAGGTTTGTTTACACTAAAGAACCTGACACTCTACCCAAGCAATAGTGTATCGATCCCAAGAAACAGAACATTGCACCCGAGCATTAGGTTGTAATTACCAAAAATTAGGAAAATCCTCAAAATGATGTTCCAAGAAATGGAGATTAGAATGAAGGTCAAGATGATGATTGAAATGATGGAAAAAGAGCTGAATTGAAACTTTCCATATATGCCAGAAGACATCATCCACAAAATCAGATCATAGGAGATAAGAAGGATGGAATGAGAACAAGAAGTAAGTCACTAAACACTAGATGTTTACTTTGTGATTTTGAGCCTAAATCTATTAATACTGCACTTGAAAATGAAGAATGGGTCAGTGCTATGAATGAAGAAATAGAACAAATTGAGAAGAACAGTACATGGACATTAGTACCAAGACCAGATGACAAGAATGTCATCGGAACCAAATGGATATTCAGAAACAAGCTGAATGAGAATGGAGAAGTCACAAGAAACAAAACAAGGTTAGGATGCAAGGGGTATGCACAAGAAGAAGGTATTGATTATGGAGAAAAATTTGCACCCATTGCTAGAATAGGAGTTATAATCTTAATTGCTTATGCTACATTCAAAGGATTCAAGGTATACCAGATGGATGTCAAATCTACATTCCTAAATGGAATACTGGAAGAAGAGGTATACATTGAACAAATAGAAGGTTTTGTTGTTCCAGACAAGAGAAACATGGTATGTAGACTGTATAAAGCCTTGTATGGATTGAAACAAGCACCTATATCTTGGTATGAAAGACTTCACTCTTATCTCATAAGAATTAAATTTGTAAGAACAAGTGAAAACAACAATTTTTATTTAAAAGAAGATACTGATGGTAATATTCTGATTGCTGAAATATTTGTTGATGATATCATATTTGAGGGTAATGAAATGTTATGTAAATCCTTTGCTAATGAAATGAACAAAGAGTTTAAATGTCTATTTTTGGGGAGATCAAATTCTTTCTTGGTCTACAAATTCTTCAACAAGATGTAGCCATATATATCACTTAGTCCAAATATATCAAGGAATTGCTGAAGATATTCAAGATGGAAGATTCCAAACTAGTTGGAACACCTATGGAAATCGGATGTAAGCTGACAAAAGAAGACAAATCAAACAAGGTAAATCATACCTTGTATAGATAAATGATTGGCAAACTAATGTATGTTGTTCATACCAGACCAGATATAGCACATGAAGTTGGAATAGTTGCAAGATTCTCTGCTAATCCTAAAGAATCACACATGAATGTTGTCAAGAGAATTCTAAGATATCTAAAGAACACCAAGGACTATAGCTTATGGTATAAAAGAGAAGGCAAATTTGAGCTTCAAGTCTATACATATGTTGATTGGGCTGGAAACTTAGATGACCGAAAGAGCACAACTAGAGGATCATTCTTCATGGGTGACAAACTTGTCACATGGATAAGTAAGAAACAAGGATGCATCTCACAGTCTACTGCAGAAGCAAAATATGTGGTTGCTGCTGCAAATTTCTCTAATATTGCATGGATCAAACAATTACTAGAAGGTATGAATATGAAAATTCTTGAACTAGTGATTATCTACTATGATAATACCAGTGCAATTAACATTTCTAAGAATCCAATCATGCATGCTTAAATGAAGCATATAGAAATCAAGTATCACTACTTATGAGAACAAGTGCAAGAAAAATAAGTGATACTGGAATATGTTCAATCAAAGGAACAATTAGCTGATATATTCACAAAGCCTTTACTAAAAGATATATTTGAGTACCTGAGAAATAGACTAGGGGCCCGACCCTTTTATATTGGTCAATAAGCTAACTAGGAGGCTACATCATCCTACACATAATCATAATATCATTCATGTTGATGCAAGGACAAAGATGAGCTACAAAGATACATTAGTACACACAAAGGTACATATGTACACCAAAAACTAGAGTCACTTTATTGCTGATGGATAGGGAAATTCAAGGAGTACATTATAAAAGGGTGAAAGGATATAGTTTTGGCATAATCAAAGTTTACTTTGGCATTGTTGTGAAAGGGAGAGAAGTTCCTAAGAATTAAAAGGGAAAGAGTATCCTAAGAATTTCCTAAGAGATTCGAAGGAAGAGATTATCATTATCCAAAGGGAGAGATTACATATGAAATATCCATCATGACTATCACAAGGGAGAGAAGATATCAAATGTAACCTGTAAGGGAGAGAAGTATCATGAAGGAAAAGATGACTTATTGTTATCAAAGGAAAAAGAGATGATCAAGGAGAGGAATAGTCAAAGGGAGAGACAACATCAGAGAAAGAATCAGAAGCTGATACACCTATCTAGTGAAGGGATTGAATATTGAAGAAATCACTCTGCAAGAAACAAATCTAATTTATATGAGTTTATCGAGAGATATTCATTTGTATTAGTTATAGAATAGTAAAATGGGTAGATGGATAAACTACAACTGATATATTTCATATTATATTAGTTATAATATAGCGTGATAATGTAGTGTATTTCCATCAATACCAAAGGGAGAGATTGATGACCTTTAACTAATTGAATGTTTGAAGATGTTAAGTTGATAATTACCAAGCTACATAAAGTTAATGCAAGACATTAAATCAGTTAATGTATTGTAATGTCATTGATGTCAACTTGATATAATATGATTGGTTATATACAAAGTGTCAAAGACTTTAGAGAATCATAAAGATGAAGATTATGCTATCAGTAATACATAAAAGATCAGCATTCACTAAGTGACTACAAACACCGACAGGAAGTGCACCCTGAAGGGAAAAGAAACCCAAAAGGAAAGTCACAGTGTTGCCTGAGAAAGAAACCTGAAAAGCATTACCGACGAATAGAATCACAAGCATTACCAATGAGCAGAACTTCGTAGTGATGCCCGACGGATAGGAAACCTCAACAGAGATGCCCAAGGAGAACTGAAGTGTTGTATGAAGCTAACAAAGAGTTACATGCTGAAAGGAACTGAAGTTCATAAATGAAAAAAGACTTAGCTAGAAAGATCTAAAGGAGTTAACTGGTTGTTAATACCATTTTCATCGACAAGTTAAAGCCAGAGATAAGTGAAAGATTTAAAGTTGTTTTATTCTAGTTGTTAAGGAGAAATCTACGAGATAAAACTGAAGTAAAGATTTAAAGAAAGATTGGCTAAAATTGTGGATCACGCCAAGAACAAGAAAGTCAAGAAATGAGAAATAGTAATATCATGTCTATAAAGAGACAAGCTAACTCATTATGAATTAGGGGTGAATAGAGAAAGAAGATGTTGAAGAGAAATTGATGAAGAAAGAAGTCTTCAATTAGACCTAATCAATCAAGCTGAAGAACAAAGCTAATTTTGCGGACACTGAGAAATAGAGAAGCACAACCTCACTGAGAAGAAAGAAGTGGATAAAAGGTATTGAAAATATACATTGATCAGAAAGGTATTATGAGCTTAAAATAGATCTAGAAATATGCAAAGTATAGTTGTATATGTGAATAGATCATTTACTGTTTTAGTTTAACCATTGAATCAGAAAGTCTCTTAACTAAGAAAGACTTAAAAATTATTTCTATAGTGAGATACATCCCACGGACTATCAAAAATTTTGGTCATGAAGATAGCATGAGATGCCAGATACCATTTGACAAACTACATTGGGTTTGGTCATAAAAGGTAGCATAGAGATGCCCGATATCAAGTGACAAACTATTCTATTTAAATCCTCTAACAAGGTCACACCTAATAGTGTGTTTGTAACCTTTAACAGGGTTGGCTCTTCACCGAGCTCACTTCAGAAGAATGAAAATTTTGGGTTACCAATCCCAAGTGGTTTTTTCCTTATCAGGGTAGCCACATTAAAAATCCATGTGTCAATGTGTTTATGAGTCATTACTTTAGTGTTTTGCATTACACATAACTAATCTGGATTGATCGGTATACACTACGTTATTTAAATTTATTTTGGTAAATGAAAGATAGCTAATCGATAAATAGTAAGAATAAGGTTTAACAGGAACTCTGAGCAGTAGTTATTTATTGAGATTATTTGGAGGCATTCATCTTGTAGGACTAAAGATAACTAGAGGCTTAAAATTGTGGTACTAAGTTTTTGGGTTAATTATTTGGAATATTTTTGAGGCCACGGATTCACCCCCCCGCCCTTAGTTATTCTAACATAGAGTATATGTAGCCTTAGCGATCCAGGCATTTCTAAATCATATTTTCACTAGAACATTAATCCTCTTTGTTAGCTTATGACTATAAAAAATGAAGAAATACACTTATTAAAGACCCCATTGCTTTAATAATTTTCTTACAGGAGGGGACAACTTGAAACATAAGACAAATACAAACTAAAAATAAATTCATTTTATGTTGTTTCTTGTCTTTTATGCTTGTTTAAGCTTAAGAACATCTGAATTTGTGGGATTAAAATTAAATAGTTTTTTTTGTGTTTGGGAGAAACAATCGAGATAGGAGATTATTATCGCACCCCTTGAGGGTGACCATAAATATAGACCCTTTATTTCTATCTATTTACTTTTTTGCACTGTCCTTAAGTGAACCTGTTGTTTGAGGAAAATCCTCACAGGAATGACTAAAGTGGAAACAAGGCAAAGCCAACCTCTTCCAACCCACTATAATCAAATACCTCCTTGAGATTAAATTCTTGGAGGATGGGTAGATTAATCTTAGGGGCATAGGCCTAAATCATGCTTGCATGACTATGAGGGGTGTATTCGAATGGATTACCTTACAAGAATCTATAGAGTAGTAGCTTACCTGGTTCATCTTTGAAAGTTTTCATAATTTGTGTGCAAGGAGGGGAAGATTCTCTCCTGAAGACACTCACCATATATATCTTCTTGAGCATTTTAAAGTTTATAATACAACATTGGAGGTCTCATTGCGTAGTCTCCTTTGACTATACTATTCATAGCTCTCGCAAAAGGAAAAAATATGGGTGCCCTTTTGGGGTGGACACTACTATGTGAGCTGAAGAGATACCAATTTGTTGGAAAATGTTTTGAGTACAAAGACAATTCCATAGGATAAGCTTGTCTTATTGTGTTTGTATTTGTGCTTTACCAATGAAAATCAAGTATTTTTTAAGACTATAGAACACACACTCAATGTTTAAGAATAAATACAAAGACAATTGTTTTCATGTGTTTTCTATGTGTGTGCCAAAAATTTCTTAAAAAATCTTCTTATAATGAGTCAAACATGTTGAGTGTCGAGGATGTCAATAGTTGTTTGTTTTAGAAAACATATTACCTCACTGTTCCAGAGTCTTTTTTTATCAAAAAACTTCAAATTGCAATCAAATTATCAAATGGTCGCATGTTGCCCCAATTTATTATGCATTTCCACAACTGATCCTTTTATTACTGCAATTGTAGTATTTATTACCATAATTTCCAAAAAATTTCCATAATTGATTCTGTATTCTATCATAATCAACAGAAGTTTTCCACAATTAACCATAACAATAGTGAGATCATTTTGTCAAAATAGTCTGGGTTCCTCTAGTAGAAAGCTTCATTTTATCAATCCAGAACCTCAAAAAGTCTTCTCTATAGTGTGAAAGTCACTCTTCTTACTCTAGGAGATAACAAGGATTTAGTGACATATCAAACTTTTAGGATCTCCTTTCTCAGATAGTTTTTAATTTTATTTATCATTTATCATTAAATAATTTAGATCAGATTATCTTGATCTCATTATCTTAGTTTCATCACTATTTTATAATGAATCTATCTCATCTAAGACAAGATTCAGATCATACTTATCATCATCAATATCTGAGATCAAGAAAATTCGACGTTTGTTCTTATAATTACCTCTATTAAATATGAACTAGAACTCTCTTTGAGAGGTTGTCTCTTTTTTTTTTTGTTTATGTCACCCATCTTGGTTAAATCTTGGATAACACAATATCATTTATACCTTATAGAGGAACAACTAATAGGTCACAAGATAGAAATCAACCAGAGGAATCATATGCTAATCCTTTCTCTCCATGGGAAGAGGGACCATAAATCAATCCTTTTACACATATGGATCCTTTTTCATATACTGAAAACATACTTGCAACTTCACATGTCTCTCATAGGACAAATATTTTTTAGGATGTCAGATAAGAAAAATTAGAAGACATAGAACAAGATGAATATTCATCAGAAGTTGTAGATTTTGTAGTGGAAAGAAATACTAAGAGATTCTTAGCAATGCTATTAGAAAAAGGAATCAAAATTTCATTTGGGTTTGATGTATCTACAATAAGGCCGCAAAATCCATTAGTAGGTCACAATACAACTAGGAATTCTAAATTTAATCCTGTCATATCCCAAATAATGTCTATTGTGCTATCAATCCAAGCAATAACATCACAAGAAGCTTCTGCACAAATGGGGTCTTCAACTCAGGCTATATTTTCTTCTACCCAAAACATGATAAGTGCTCAAACAATTTTGTCAATGATCTCTGGTTTATCTCAGGAAATGACATCATTATATTTTATTCCAAGTGCTCAAATTGTAACATCAACTACTCAAACAAGTTACAACCCATTTACATCACAATATATCCCTAATGGACTTGGGTTTAGCTCAAAAAAAAATTGACCAATCTCTGTCGGTCCAACTTTTGGTCAATGTCCTCCAAGGGTTAAATATTTGTTTCAATAAAGGAAACTTCATCAACATCAGCAGAAAAAATAACAACAACCCAGGACTCAATATGTACCTCAGTCACATACATCCGAAAATCAATACCAGATTTTGGAAGATCATATATTCCAATACAACCATTTCAAAGACAAAGTCTCATACTAGGTATCAGATCACAGTCAAATTTTGGAAATATTCCTCAACCCCAAATTGATATTCTGATGCAAAAAATGCAAATGTTGCAAATCTAGTTCTTGGACATTCAAAATCAAGGGCATACTAAGTCCTATACTATAGAGGATCTATACACTTATCATTTTGATCACTCGCTAAACATGCCTTCTTTTCCTGCATACTTTGTAGTACCCAAATTTGATAAGTATAGAGGAAAAACCAATCATGTGGAACACACTAGATAACTATTTTCTAGTTGCATTGAGGTAGCACATGGTGAAACATATCTTATGCAATTATTCCCCCAAATTTTAGCCAAACCAGCAATGAAATAGTTTTCTCACTTACCTCAAGGTATCCAATCATGGGGGGAACTATCTGAAAGGTTCTTTGCTCACTTCCATCACAACATAGAATGCAAGATTAGAATTAAAGACCTTTGTGATATCAAAAAAAAGGAAGGTGAGTCCTCTAAATTATTGTAAAGATGGATAAGTACAACTAACATAATCTCATATGATGTTCGTGAACAAGACCTTATAGTCATGTTTGTTGATAACCTTTTTCCATATATGACATTCACTATAGAACTGCAAATTGCTCCAAATTTAAAATATTTAATTGAACAAGGAATTGAATGTGAAAAAAAGTTAATCAAGAGGAGGGATCCTTTATGATCCAAATCAGTCAAACACCACCAAGAATTCTAATGATAAACCTAAGTGGTGGAATAAAAACAAGAACGTTACTAATTATAGTGTCACTGATGTTAAGACCATCAACTATGTGGAACCTAAGATCTCATTGTAGGGGGACTAAACACTAAATCAAACCCCTATAAAACATACACCCTTGGAAAATTATCAAGTACAAATGCAAGGTTCAAATAACCAAATGGCTAACCTTGCATAATCATAACCTAATATTCAACATCAACAAAGAACTCCTTTTCTAAAGCGTAAATATAAACCCTTAGGAGAACCACTTGAAGAAGAACTTAAGAAGTTAATCCAAAGTAATCTTAATACCTTACCTGAGATAAGAGAAGTTGAGCATGGTGTTTTTAAACCTAAGTGGTGGAATGACAATGATTTTTGTGAATATCACCGCATTAAGGGTCATAAAACATCAAATTGTTATTGTCTAAATAAATATATTCAATACTTAATTAAACAATGTATAATTGATGTCACTAATGTTCAACCCAAAGGAAACACTAATCATACAATTTTCAAGGATCCTTTGCAGAATTGTAATAAAGGTAAGACCCATGTGTCTGGTGGATACTCAAAACAAGTCAATTATACCTATGCTACATCTAATAACATGATAAATTGTCTTAACCCTATAGAATGCTAGATCAAAACCATCAATATCAGAGATAATAACTCTAAATGTGCAGTCACTACCCACCACTCCAAGGTTGTATTGCAAGGGGCACCTTCTACTTCTATTGCACCTACGACTCTTGCACAACTTCCCAATCTACCACACAGTTTAGTGGATTAGCTCTATTAGAATGATTTAGAATAAATAGGAGCGGGGTGAATCAATTATCCTTAGGTCAAGAAGTACCAACTAAACTTTTAAACAACTTATATCTACTCAACAATCCACTCAGTCTTGTTGGAAACAATTGTTTAATTGTGTATTGTCCTTGATGTTACACAAATGTCATATCAGTCATTAAACAGAGTCTACCAAGCTCAGAATGTTCAGCAAGGCAGTTAACCAAGTCTACCGAGCTCAGACGGTAAGAGAAGCTATTTACAGAGTCTACCAAGTGCTCCAGAATACTATACCAAGAAGTTAGTTACTACCGAGCTCACTCGGTCGACAAAAGAAATTCAGTCTCTACCGAGTCCACTCGGTCATCAAAGAATATGTGAAGGAAAGTCAGTCTTTACCAATTTCACTCAGTTACCAAAGGATTTTCGCAGAATCTGCAGTGTTCACCGAGCATTAGTTGGTCAACACTGGAATATCATTTCTGGACTGCGTCGGCCTGCGAAGGATTTTATTTGTGAAATGTTTGTGCAGCCGACT
>MU224604.1:496174-509801 GCA_018584345.1 Thuja plicata
AATACTATAGCCATGTTTGATTTTGATTTGATCTGATTGGTCGATATTGATTTAAATTGTATGGCTATAGTAGATAATATAAATCAGTGATAAAAATCACCTAGGACATTAAATTGATTAAAATAATCATGCCAAACAGTAACAAGGTCGTTTGGACATAACTCGAGGGTATGATCACACTTAGGGAAAATAGGGTCTACAGTTGCGACAGACCGAAATTAGGTTGTTACAGATGATACCTCACCTCCTAATCTTCCTACTCCTATTATGCCTAATATAGCTCCTAATATTCCTAATCCTCATCCTATCAATCCTAATGCAATTCCAAATATTCCTATTTCTCCACCTTCAATACTAGTTCTTCCCACACTTCTAATCGGGCTCAAGCTAGGATCCATGATAATGATGTTTGAGAATTCTTTCATTTACCTTCACCTCCCTATCCAATCCATGACGATGATAAAGGGGAAAAAAAAGGAAACCTCTTCTAATCCTATCATTCCACCATATACAACATTTTCTCATGAGCACCATAATCAATCTCCTCCTATTGAAGCTTTGCAAGATAGGTACACTACCAGATATACTATGGTGGATAAACAAGGCTATAAAGGTTTAGGACTTGGTATCAATGAACAAGGCATTAAAAACCCAATTCATTCATCTCCTAAACAAGGTATGCATGATATAGGTTTCCCACCTCCTCCAATTAAGGTAGTAGATCTTAACCACCATCCTCCTCTTCATATTCTTCTTCCAACACCTTCTTTAGATCACCATGATACTCCTCAAGATGTGGCTAAGAAAGTGTATTTCCAATTAATGAATTCCAAGAAAGAAATCTTCAAACCTATTCTGAAAAATGATCTCTCTAAATATAAATGTCCTTTTCATTATAGTAATAAACATTTACTTCCTGATTGTGTGCATTTCAAGCTATATGTTAGAGAAAGATCTGCCTTGGGAATTATATCTCATTCCCATGCAGTATTACAATTTCTTCATAATTTTGATATAGGGCATTTCCCTCGTTCCTCTACAAGATAGATTACGTCTTTCCTCTTGTTCTTAACTAGGGGGCCAGAGGTATCTTATTCTAGTCTTCTAGGATCCATTTTTCTCTTAGCATATATTTTGTTTTGAGTTTAATTGGTTGTTCTTTCTATATTCTATCCCTATAAAATCATTCATGATATCTTTTCTAGGACATTTGTTTTGTAAAATATATCTCTTTGCTATGAAGTCTCTTGATATAATTTGATATATCCCTTGCCTTCACACCTGGGCGGCAAGGTATTTTCCTTCTTCCTTTATCTAAGGATTTACTTTCCTTAGCTTAGTGGCATTTTCTTATCATGTAACATTATTTCCTTATAAAGATGTATGTCTTTTACTATTGATATCCTCTTATATGAGAGGTGAGTGTCCTAGGTCATCACCTCTTCTTTAATCTGCAAACTATGTCTTTGATAAACTCTTGCTCTTGATTTTGGTTAGAGTTTGATTCCTTCATCTAAAGATTATGCTTCCTCTTGATTACAGGGGGCTTATTGATTAAATCTTTGGTCCCTCTTTTCTTGAGAAGATGTCATTTTATCCTAAGCACTCCTCTATGGTGAGGGTCTTGTTGATAAGATCTCTTCCTTTTTAAGGATCCTTTTTCCATAAGTGACATATCCATTTCATGATTATCTATTTTCTTGGATGTAAGAGTCAAGGCTCTTCACTAAGAATATGGTATACATTGTTGTTAAGTAGGATATCTCCTTACCTTGTGAAGTAGGTATCCTCTTTTCTTTTCCTTATCCTGCCTAGTGGGTAGTCATGATAAGGAGGGGGGCATATATAGGGTCTCCCTTGTACTATAGTTTACATTAATTTACATTTTGCAACATGCTGAATCCTCGAAAGGTAACACACATAAGTTTCTAAATCCTGAAGGGACACACATTTTTACTTTTATTTTTGCTAAGTCCTCGGAAGGTAACGCACATAAGTTGCTAAATCTTGAAGGGACATGCATTTTTTACTTTTATTTTTGCTAAATCCTCGGAAGGTAACGCACATAAGTTGCTAAATCCTAAAGAGATAGGCACCCCTTTTAAATTTTTAATATGCTAAATCCTTGGAAGGTAACACACATAAGTTTCTAAATCTTGAAAATACACGCATTTTATATTCATAGTGATACAAGAACGTGGATCTATGGATATTTTCAAAAGCCGTCAAAAGACGCATTAAAATTACAAGCACAGTTTATGGGTGAACCTGTTGAGCTCTCCCTCCTTAGTTATTCATAGTAAGGTGGGAATCTTACTAGGTGAGGTAATCACTTTCCCTTCTCTCTCTTTTTCTTTCATGCTAGTAGGATTAAATCATGAAGCTATGTTATCTATAGTGTTGCTTTTGTCCTTCTTATGTAGTCATGCATGTTTCTATGATTGATTGCTCTTTATTTTTCATATATTTTATGCATGTCTTTTGAGTTATAATCCTTTGTTTAGGGGCTCATGTCCTTGACTTAGTGATGTTCTACCTCATTGCGATCCACCAGAGTCTTTCTTCTAACTTTACTGAAAGCATGTTGGATTTTCATACTTTCGCTAAAGTGAGGGCTTAATGTATCATCTTAAAATGGAAGCACTTCCGTGTTAAGAAAATTTATCCCTCCTTAGGGGATTTTTTTGACCACCATCATACCGTCCCCTCCTTTCTACATCATCTCCTACTTATGTGCATGTTTAGGACCCTGATTGGGCCTCTCTGGGCACCTTCTATCCCACCTGGCACTTCTTCCAGGGGTTCTAACCCCCTAGGTCAAGGTTGACCTCAACCTTGACCTAGGTCAAGTTTGAACTCAACCTTGATCTAGGTCAGGTTCAACCTTGACCTGGGTCCCCCTCCCAAATCTGGAAGCTTGTCAGCTTCCAGAGGTCATCAGAAATTCATTTTCCCGCTTTCGGGTCGGCTGTTCTAGGTTCCGAAGTGGAAAAATCCTAAATTTTATTTAATATAGGTCCTCTTCTAGGGGCATGGGTCTAATTGGAATTTAATTCTCCTATATCAGCCTTCTTAGAATATTGTGCCCTAACTTCATATAAAAGGAAGCCTTTCTCTCTCATTTTCTCTAAGTGATAGATTCTAAGTATCATCAAGCAAAAATTTCAAGCATCCATTGTTCTACATGTTTTCAAGCTTTCAATGTGTTCAAGTCTTCCTCCCAAGAATTCAAGTCTTCCATTGAAGACCAAGGATTCAAGCTTTTCAATCCTTTGAAGGGATTAGGTTCAAACATTCAAGATTCATCATTCAAACCCTAGATCTAGCCATCATGGTGGTGTGATCTTCCTTCAAGATCCTTTGTGCATCCTCAACACTCTTTAATCATCTCTCCAAGGTGGATTTAAATCATACAATAATGGAGGTTTATGGTTTCTATTGAGTCCAATATTTCATATTTACATACTTGTTACATTTGAATTACAATTGCATATCTATTCTATATCATAGCTTCATTCTTAGATTCAATTCTACTACTTTCTAGCAGTCTATACTTTATTGATTTCAAGGTTAATTCCTAAATCATGGTTTGACTAAGGAAAACCCCTCCCCCCCCCCCCCCCCCCCCCAAAAAAAAAAAAAATCTCTTTTTCTTGCAGGTACAGGTTCAGGATTGAAGATTTGAGCTCAAATTTGGATACCCATTTCAGCAAACTATCGGGATCAGCGAACAGATTTTCTGTCAGACCTGTGCAGGTCAGGGTCAAGATTATTGGGTTAGTAGTGAGATTATTGGGTCAAGGTTGACCTTTTTCACAAGACGGTGTCAGATCAGAAAAATATTTCTGGGTTTTGTTCATCTTTGAGTTTCCTTTTTGGATCATATTTTAGATTTTCTAGAAATAGAGTACAAATCCCAGAAAATAGCATTCTTTGATCTACAATTCTTTAAGGTTAGTACTTCCTCTCATCCTTTTCAATTACTATCATATATCATATCTACTTAATAATAAAATATAATTTAAGATATTCTTCCTTTCCCTTATTTCCAAATGGTTGATTCATTTATTTATTGATCCTTCTTTAGGGTTAATCAATTTGGATCTTTCATTTGTGCATTTGGGGATAAAAGAGGAACATATTATCTTCCTTACCCCTATATGCTTAATTACACAACAATTCAATATCACAATCACATTTAAAATTATAAATTAAATGTAAAGGTTAAGGAAATATACCATCTACAAACATAAATCAATCAATCAATTTTCTTCCTTTACACTATCAAATTTACTTATCAAGGAACATAAATCATTATAGAAGGAGATCCAAACTCCTTCCAATATTGTAAAAATATAAGGGATAGTACAGAGAACCAAGTACCATTAAATCAACAAGCAAGTGTTCCTTCTACTTATGGTTCGATTCTCAAAGAAATACCAAGGATGGGAATTAAAATATCAGTCCAAGATAAAGGATATGGTGAATATCGCTATGAGGAAGCTTTGAGTATTACTAAAATGCCTTTCTCACCAAGATCCTATGGTCATCTAAAGACAATACAAAAACTAGAGCCATTTGTTTTCAAATGCCCGCCTACCACATTTGTTAAATGGGGTGATTTGAGTGAGGTAGATCCCTTGATTCTGATATCAACACATGGTTATACCAAGATCCTCAAGAAATACCATCAATATAGTTACCTTTGAATCAGTATGGATTTAGATACACTATGTTATAATAGTTTGTATATGATGGAACCATAGGCCTTGGGGAAACACAACAAGGAAGAGTAGAACTATCATTATCGCCTACTCAAAGGAACAAGAGGGGACATAGTTATGGCCAATATAGAACAAGGGTGGTTCTTCAAGGTGTTCAACCATGAATCCAAACCAGAGGAAAGATCACGAATGCACCCAAATCAGTAACATACTTCCACAAAAATTACCACAAGAATTGGAAACTACAATCTCTAAAATTTCCCTTGAACAAGAAATCCCAAATTTTGTGGAAAATGAAACTGTCATGCCCCTAGTTTGTTTGATAACGAAGTCATTTTTAATGTTGTTTCGAGTAAGAATTTGATTGATGATAGTGTGATCATGAAAAAACTCTGTATTTTATAGTGTAAAAACAACCAAGTTAGCAAGTTAGAAATCAAATTTTTCAATGACAGAACTTTGTAATTTTTTCCCTCTGGACTCCAGACAATAATTCAGAGACCCAAAATGATAAAACCTGAAAATGATACAATTTTGACCCCAAACGATAATCAAAACATGGGTGAGGGTTTAAGGTCAAGCTTGAGAAAGTGGACTTAGGGGGAGCCAAGCTTGAGAAAGTTGACTTTCTCAAGTGGGTTGAATTCCTAATCATAGATTTAGGAATGTGACAAGCTTAAGGGTAGCTTAGGATTATGATTAAGGCTTAAGATAGGTGGTTAAGGAGATAGAGATGGGAGGAGAGAGAATGAGTGGAGGGGGATTAAATATTTAGGTTTAATTATCTAATTAAGAAGAATTAGCATGTGAGAAGGGGTTGGGATGAGTTTGAACTCATGGTTGGGTATTTTGAGATTGGTTAGTTAGAGGGAATATTAATGAAATGAATTGTTTTAATAACATATTCACTCAATAATAGGGATTCTAATTAATCATTTAAGCTTTTAATTGCTTTGTAATAATTAATTAAGACTATATCCAAATTGAATCAATTTAGGTTTACCAAAGAGTTGGATCTCCTAACCTCCAAGCACCTGGTAGTCAGGTCACGATGGTGCGGGGTTAACTTAGTTGGACATGTGACTATTTAACTTAGTTGCACTGTAGTTGGAGGCTACGTAATTTTAGGTTCTCCAGATACTACAAGAGAGACTTCCTCTAATCAGGAAAACTGAGAAATACTTCCATTAAGGTCATGGTTGTGGTGGTATTCTCCATCACCTTTATGATATCAAATTTCCCTTTTGGTTCCCACTGACCTTTTCCCGTAAAATATCATGTGTGATTTGGTGCAGACCCTTTTGGAGGGGGCAGGTTGACATTTGCGAGAGGGTCTAGTGGGAGATTTGTATTCTTTGGGGGAATCAATGTTGTCAGAGGACCTTTGTTGAACTGACTGCGGGTGTTATAGGGATTCCTAGGGTTGGTAAAATCATTATCCTCAAAGGTTGGGATGGAGTCATCAAAGAACCCCTATAAATCAGGCACTTCTCTATCTTCTTTTCCTTCTCCAAAGAAGACGGTTTCATAGGTGAAAGTAGAGTGATGGGGTTCAGCTGAGGATTCTAGAGGGGAGAATCAATTTTTTTCTACCTATCAGACTTGGAGATCTGGATGATCTTCTCTTGCATGGCATAGTTTACCTCAAAATGTGATCCAATGTCATGCAACTGACACCATGATGTCATGGGGTGGAATTCAACAAGTTGTGCGGAATGGCTAGGTCCTACACCTCCTTAAGTGTTAGGCTGACTTGGGGAACACCCACATTATTCAGCATGTTTTTACATTGCTGGTTGGGCCGAGCATTATTATTTCTGCCATTTTTATAATGGTTCTAGGGTCTAGAGTTATTGGAGCTTCTATGTCCCGAAAATATGTTCCCTCACTGGGAGGGGTTGGTACCATGGGATGTGGATGGTCCATCTTCATTTTTCCCATGTCTGTGGTGAATGAGGATACCAATCATCAAAGGGATTCAACCTCAATAGACAACTGGGTAGTGGTGTCACAATATGATGACTGGGGTGGTGGGACAGGCGCAGTGGTGCTTGTCACCACTAAAGGTAATCCTCTAGATGCATACGCCTAGAAGAAGGGTACTCCAGAGGGTTGAGGTACTAGGGGCTACGATTTTGCACACAATGTGTACTTCAAAGCTGGAGGATGTTTGTGGGGAGTGGGATAAACATACCAGGGTGCCAAATCCATCGTTGGGGAACCTATTGTCAGGTTAGGATCATACCCTCCTAGGTAAATTGTTCCTCCGGGAAACATGTTATAGGGCAGGCCCTACCTGATACTACCAGGGGCTTTGCTTAGGTTCTGGGACAATTCTAGGGTGAGTTTGTAAACCTTGGCTAGGGTGTCCCTTTCATTGGTGGCAATGGTTCTCCATAAGAGAGTAGCAACAAACAAGTCTGAGGCATTAAGATAGGTTTGAATAGTTACCTCGGTAAATAGGATGAATGGTCTCGTGCATCATTTCAGGGCCCTCTAGAACCAATGGTTAAAGGTTTCTAGAGGCTCATTGGGTTCCTTCCTAATAGAAATGAACTAGATGTGGGGCCAGGATGGGTCCACGTGGACCCAAAACACCATTAGAAAGGAGGCTTCCATTTCCTGCCAACTATTGATGGAGTTGGTAGGCAAGTTTAAATACTAGTTCAACTCGCTCTCGCTGAGAGACAATGGGAACATCCTGCTTACCACATCCTCATGTTGGATGTGGTGTCAGTTCATAGCATCCTTATAAGCTTGTAGGTGTTCTTCCACAGTCCGGGGACCTAGATGTTCATACTTGGGCCAAATCTTTATGGATGAGGAGGAAGGTCATTGATAGAGTTAGGGAATTGTCCCATCAGAGACCCAGTGTTGTTGAAGTAGGCAACCATTAGGGTTACAGAATTCAAAGGGTGGTTGGTTACTAAGGCTGGCTGAGTAATCTAGGTAATATGAGAAGCTTTGAGCCCTAATGCATGATTCAAAGGCTGGTTTTTCTGGTAGGTCCTTTTTCCTCAGATGAGAGATCCGAGTTTTGCAAACTCTCCAAGGTTGGGGGTCAATCAAAGTACTCTTTCAAAATGTAAAGGTGAAATGACCCTAACCTATGGAAAGCTTGGTCCCTAAAATTACTGCTTGGGGAACCTTCAGGAGGTTTAGTATCAAATTTTTAAGGGGAGGACGAGCTCATGCCCTCCTTCTAGCACTAGTTTCTATTGACAGGAATTTGTGACAGCCTCGCCAACATGGAGAGAATTGTCACCGCATACCGGAGTACCGACCAACTTCACCTGAAGAGGTTTACCAGAGAGTGGGCTCTCCTAACCACCAAGCACCTAGTAGTTGGGTCAAGATGGTGCAGGGTGAACTTAGTTGGACAGGTGATTGTTTTTTTTGTGGGGGATAGCTGATTTTGACTCTTCAACCTCTGGAACATTAATGATAATAGGTTTCCTGCAAGAATTCTTTACATTCGACAAAGAAAATATCAAAAATATAGGATAGGGTTAGTATAAATCTCTAACTACAATCATGATATACATCTCCATGACATCAACAAAGTTCTAGATGAAAATAAGTAATAGATACCGAGCATACATATAACTCTCAATCACATATATACCAGTAGCAAGGTAGAAATATTTCATCAAATCATTACAGAACTGTAATATGAGACATAAGGAAGCATACAACATGAAAAGCATCTGTTAAATCCAGGATCAGAAACAAAACAGAACATGGTGCTGAATGGTGTTCCTCATTCTTTTATTAACTTCAAATCCAGTATCACTAGTGGTTACACTAGCGCCTCCAAGGGAGCATTAATCTACTTTGAACTCTAAAGAAAGATAGCTAAAACAAGAAACTTGTATTACTTGTGGATAGATAAATCATCAATTCACCAACCCTTTGAATGGCATTGGACTTTTTATTTATATAAATCTTATCTACCTAGGAAAATTATCCTATGCAATCTATTTACATTATATTACAATATTTACAACACGTACTACCTGCGCTATCAGAATCACCATAATATAATACAATCATTTGAGAAGAAATGAGAGGAAAGAAGGAAAGAATCTCTAGGGAAGTCACCATTAGAAATTATTTTTTTAACTTGTAGACATGATGGTGGTCTCTAGGAGACTTGGGCCATACACCCCCATTAATCCATCTCTGATCCTTGTTCATCGAGTGGTGTTTCATACGCCAAATATTAAATGTTGGAATGATGCCTTGGAACTTGAGAGATGTGTGCAGTAAAATTTTAGACTAACATTGACCCATCAAGCCATGAAAGACAACCTTGGATCTGAAAACAAGTCGTAGATAGTGATCTGTTGGCTCGGGGGAGCTGTCAACACTTATCACCATATAGAATACAAAACTTGGGATATGGGATTCCAAAGTCTAAGAGCTTGTGCTAAAAGAATAAATAATCACTCCTCAAAACATGTCCCTGGTGAGGGAATCCCATAATCTTGGAAATATCATTAGCCCTTGAACTTTTTGTATGCTTCAAGAATTTGGAGTATGCTTTCTTCTTCCACATCCTTCATGCAATCCTGACGATCAACAAAACTTTTGAAGTGATTGCTAGCATCTTCAACCTTCTCCTTCAACTTTGTGGCCACCTTGGTAGGGTCATGAGATTTGACCATCATCTGAGAGAGTTCCACCATTGTGGCACTACTAAAATCTTCGTCAGGCCAGAATTGAGCCTCAGCCACTTCATCAAAGTTTCTAAGTATAGAATCAACTAGAGTATAAGTCTTGGGGTTGAGAGGGTCAGCCAATGTGATCTCCTTGATAAAAGAAACATATTGGTTCAATGGAGTCCAGACCACTAGAAGTTTTTCCTTCAGTACCCTTACCAGTTGCTTGCTAATTTTGACTTTGAAGAAAATTCTATAGTACTGGGTCCTTAGGAACCCATACGACTCATCCCCTAGGATGCCCATCATGATCACATTGTCCTCTCCAAGATTCAAAATCTCTACTAAGGTATCTTTACATTCCTCATATTTCTCAGTCTCTCCTTGCCACTAAGGAATAGTGGCCTCCAATTACTTCATTGTGTCATGTGCCCAGAAGAAGTCTCGGAGAGACTCAAACATAAAAATTCTTATGGCCCCAATCTACTGGGATATCCATTCATCCACTGCCAACGCCTTCTTTTTCATAGTTCTCAATATGTCAACATCACCCTAAGGGAGTGGTGTCCCAGAAACTGATTGTCTGGGTGTCTTGGAGGTGAGTGGGAGCACTAACTCCGTCAGGAGTTCAAAGAGATTTGTATTGGTAACTTTCAACTCCTTCAAACTTTGGGATTGTTTCTCATATCCGACATGGATAGCCTGGCTTGCCTCATTCAAGAGGTCCAATTCCTCTTCTTGATTTCTTTTTCCCAAAGGAACCTTTGTGATCACATACTCTTCGGTAGCAACCTTTGAGTCTTCCTTCTTGCTGGAGGGGTAGAAATTATCGCCACTACATTTCCATCTGGGGCCCTTCATGTGACGTGAAGGGTGTGAACCTTCTTAGGCTTCTTAGCAATCTAGCATTCAACCAACATTTTAGCTAGTGACATTGGGGCCACCATTGTTGTTAGGGCTTTTTCTTTTTCAGGACTCCACTAACCACTGCAACAGGGTGAGTGGCCCGCCCATTATCTGTTAGCAATAACTGAGAGGGGGGGTGAATCAATGGTCTCAAAAATTTATCCTTCAAACTTAACCACCAATAAATAAACCTTAGATTATTATGTCCCTACAAGATGCATGCCATAAAATACTATTAATGATTAACTGCCTGTCGGTGTTCTCTGTCTCTCCTTATTCTTTCTTGATTACTGATAAGCAGTATAACTATTTACCAAAACTTATTAAATAAGCAGAGTATACTGATCTATCTAGAATGAATTATGTAAGATACAAAATAGTAATGAAATGAATCATACACACATAACACATGAATTTTTAATGTGGAAACCCTATTAGGGGAAAAACCACTACGACCAGTACCCCAAATTTTCACTCTTCTGAAGTGAGCCATGCTAGGATCCAACCATGTTAAAGGTTACAAACACACTTTTGAGTGTGACCTTGTTAGAGGATTTTATACATAGAGGTTTTCACTTAGTATCAGGCATCTATTGCTACCATCCTTGAATCAGCTTCCTTCTTAGACTATCAATAGGTATCAGGCAAATCCAATGCTACTTTCATGAATCAACCTTTTTGGCACTCCTTGGGATGTACCTCAATATATAGAAGACTGTTAAGTCCTGCTCAGTTAAGAGACTTGATGCTTCAATGGTTAAAATGAAACACTATGACCTATTCATATTGTGACTTTGAATTGTAGATTTTCATATCTATTTAAGTACATTACCTCTATGATCAATGTATCAATTCAATTCTTTGTGCTCCACACTTTCAACTCTGTGATGTTGTGCTTACTGTTCATCAGTATCTGTAGAATTCCTTAGATCTCCTTCAACTTGATTGATCAAGACTATATGAAGTTATTCTTCATCAGTTTCTCTTAAGAATCCTCTTTCTATTCACTCCCCTTAAGCCCATTTGTAAATGAATTAAGCTTGTCTCTTATATAGACATGATATTCACTATTTCTTGATTCTTGATTCTTGGCGTGAAAAACAATCCAGCCACTTAGATTTAAAGCATAACTCCTGATTTGTCTCATAATTATCTTCCTGCCATCTATACAAATCATCTTTAAATCAATCACTTAACTCTGGTTGAATAAAACAAAGAAAACAACTCGTTAAGTCTATCTTTAGCTCTTTCCAGCTAGACATTTTGTTATTTTCTAAACTCTCTGTTCTGTCGGTCACTTCTGTAGTTAGTTTTCGGTGACAACTGATAGTTCTGTCGGTGAGACTCTAGTTAGCTTCATGATCTCCATCTCTCAGGCATCATTGGAATTTTACTCATTAGGAAACCTTCTGACTTTGCTCATCGAGTATCACTGTAGCTTTTCTTTGTCAAGCAACACTATCTTCTGATCATCAGGTATCACTGTGACTGTTCTTCTTTTCCTTTACTGATGGTGTGCACTCTGTCAGTGTTGTTTGTCACTTAGTGAATACTTGAATTTTATGCATTGTTGAAAGCATAACCTTTATTCATTTGTTTCTCTGAAGTATTTGGCATTATGTACATAACTATACAGATGATATCAATTTGACATCAATGACAATACAATACATTAAATATTTTAATGCCTTGCATTATCTTCAACTTAACATTGTCAAACATTCAAACAGTTACATGTCATCAATCTCTCCCTTTGGCATTTATGGCAACATAATATATTATCACACTATACTATTTCTAATACAATATGAAATACAATAGTTGAGATTCATCAAAATACAAATTTTTTTGTTCTAATAACCGATAAATGTCTGACCATCAGTAAGCTCTTTTTTAGCTTAGATTTGATTCTTGCATCTCTCTGTCTTCTAATGTGTTCTGTCTCCTCCTTGTGTCAATTTCTCTCTCTTGACTGTTCTTTCTCTTTTGATGTCATTTCTTCTTGTCAGCAACTCTCCCTTTGTATAAACTTTCATACAATTTTCTCTCCCTAAGGATATAATCTCTCCCTGTTGGAGTAATGGATAATCTCTCCTTTCCAGAAAGATCTGAGAATATGGATAATTTCTCTCCCTTTGACAATAATGCCAAACAAATATTTTATAAATATCTGACATTCATGTCAAACAATCATTTCTCTACATCCATAATATATTCCTTAAATTTCCCTTATCCATCGGCAATACAACAATATGCTCTGGTGCACAGTTATGATATATACCTATCTGTATATATATGTAGCTTTGAAGTTCATATCTTTGCTTGCATCAACATTAATGATTTTTTGATAATATGTAGGCTGATGTAGACTTTAGTCATTTTACTGACTGGTAGACAAGGGTTTGACCCCTAGTCTCTTTTTCAAGTACTCAAATGTATCCTTGGGCAGTGGCTTGGTGAAGATATCAGCCAATTGTTCTTTTGATTGCACATACTCAAGTATTACTTCCTTTGATTGAACATGTTCTCTTAAATAATGATACTTGATGGCAATGTGTTTTGTCTTGGAATGCATGACTGGATTCTTGGAAATGTTTATTGCACTGGTGTTTTCACAATAGCTAATCACTGGTTCTAAAATCTTCATATGCATACCTTTCAGTAACTGTTTGATCCATGCAATATTTGAGCAATTTGCAGCAGCAACAACATACTCTACTTCTGCAATAGACTGAGAGATGCATCCTTGCTTCTTGCTTATCCATGTGACAAGTTTGTCACCCATAAATAATTCTCCTCAAGTTGTGCTCTTTTGGTCATCAAGATTTCCAGCCCAATCAGCATCGCTAAACACCTTAAGTTCAAATTTTCCTTCTCTTCTATACCATAAGCCACATTTCTTAGTATTCTTCAGATAACTTAAAATCCTTTTCACAACAGTCATATGTGATTCCCTGGGGTTAGTAGAAAATCTAGCAACTATTCCTATTGCATGTGCAATATCTAGTCTAGTGTGTACAACATACAAGAGTTTTCCAATCATTGATCTGTACAAAGTCTGATTTACCTTTGTTGTCTTGTCATCTTTTGTCAACTTACATCCAGTATCCATAGGTGTTCCAACTGGTTTGGATTCTTCCATCTTGAATATTTTTAGGACCTCTTTAATGTATTTGGACTGTGTAATGAAAATACCTTCACTTTGTTGAATGATTTGTAGACCAAGAAAGAACTTGATCTCACCAAACATAGACATCTCAAACTCTTTGCTCATCTCATTAGCAAATGATTTTCATAGCATATCATTGCCTCCAAATATGATGTCATCAACAAATA
>MU224604.1:527049-543823 GCA_018584345.1 Thuja plicata
CAACTCAATTAACAATTACACCTAGTAATGAGCATTGTGATTCTCAAGAGGATCCTTGTTTGGAACTGGCTATCATTCCTACTATATTGGATATAGTCCCTCTTGCGAGTTTCCCACCTACCATAAAAAACATAAACCAAGATGGGGAAGGTTGAAAACATGCTTGATTGGCTTATCCTTTATGGTAGCCCTTTGTGTGTTTGTATGTTGTAATGTGCTTGCCCCGTAATGTATTTTGCTAAATGTTTGTTAGACTCTTTTATACAACCCTTGTTACTTTGTTGGTGCAAGGTGATAATAGAATCGCAACTGTTGTTCCAATCCTCTATATGTATCTACATTCTTCTATATGTTGTTTCATGTTATGTTGTACTTGTGCTATTGTTTGTAACTATTTTCCTTGTACAATCTACTTGGATCTGTGACATGGTAGCACTAATTCTTTTTGGTCTCCATGATGTGGTCTGAAAATATTCCTCTTCATAATTCTAAAGTTTCTTTCCTCCTTTGTGATTGTAGTTCTACTTTCTTTGGGGAATGATGTCAATTCATTTGCAATAATGTTATATGTACATGTTATCTTATGATCATACTGACCCCACATTAGGTAGATCCCTCTTGTGTTCTTATGTATGTTTATGTTTTTTTTTTTTTTCCTTGATTTGTCTTCCTTTGGGGGCATCTCGCAGTGGAAACGTAATCCGTAGAGTTGTTGATGTTTCTGTTAAAACCATTGCTCCTGTTAAAGTGTTAGAAATGAATTTAACATGGGGGCATACACTCTACTTAATTTTTTCACATACGCACGTTCAAAATAGTTTTCAAATTTTAAAAATTTTCCCTTTATGGATTAAAAGAAACTAATCCTTAAAGCATGGTCATTTTTACTTTTTAGGATCTCTTGATCCCTCCAGTTTTAATTTACACAAATCTCTTGATCCTGCCAATTTTCAATTTACAATGATTTGATCTCTTTAAGAATGGATCTCCCTGATGGGTTGACTAGTGAGTAACCACATTCACTAGGCAGTTCAATTCCATCTTTCCAATTACACCTTTTGTGTGGTTCACAATGAGACATAAGTTCTCATTGGGTGAGATAATCACACCCTTTCTCTCTCTCCTTAACTAAGTGATGTCTCTCTTATCATGATCTTAGGGTGGGTAAAGACTTAAGTCTCTTAGGGGCTTGAGGGTTTCTTTATCCCTTTTTGGTTCTGATAAAGATTGTCTTTTCTGTATATTCTCCTTTACCAAGAATTTGTGTTGAGCTCATACTCTTGCTAAAGTATGGGCTAAATGTATAATCAAAAAATGGAAGAACTTCCATTGTAGACATGTTTTTCCTTCCGAGTAAGTGGTTTGGGGTCATGAAAAGTGCCTTGAATGGGTTCCTGATCTTGACATGGCTTCTCCCTGTTCTGTCCCTCTTTTCACTCCTGTTTAGCTTAATTTCTGCATTATGAACTGCAGACTGGTGATTCTGAGCTTCAGGGTCAGGGTCAACCTTTTAGGTCTATGTCAACCTTCACCCTAACCTAGGTCAGGGTCGACCTCGATCCTGACCTAGGTCAAAGTCGACCTCGACCTTGGTTCATATCCTGAGGTCTCACAGTTTTTGGAGGTAGGCCTTTGCAAAAAGTATTTCCCGCTTCTGGGTCAGCTGTTTTCAGGTTCTTAAGTGTTTATTCCTAAATTATATTTAATATAGGTCCTCTCCTAGGGGTAAAGGCTTTAATCTAAATTTAATCCTCCTATATAGGCCTCCTTAGAAGATTGTGCCCTAATTTCATATAAAAGGGAAGCTTTCTCTCTCATTTTCTCTAAGTCCTCTATTAAAGCATTACGAACAATAACTATCATCAAGAAAACTATCTTCAAGGGTGATTCAAGAAAGCTAAGGAGAAATATTTCAAAGCAAGAATTCATCCATTCAAGTATCCATTTTCATGAAGGAGATCCATTGGAGGCCATTGAAGGATTGAAGCTACATAGTCCCCTTTTGGTGATCTCTCCATCCACCTTCTTCCAAGCGTATTCCAAATTCAAGATGCCATTCAAGACTTGGTGTTGGAGATCCACAAGAAAGAGATTAAAGACATCCTACCTTTCTACATTCTACATTTTGAAGCATACTTGTGGATTCAAGGATTCGAATCTGCCACAAGCACTTTTTCAAGCAAGGTGAATTTATGCATTTACTTTGTCCATTTCTGCAATTTCAATTACATATATTTGAGGTTAATTCCAAAATTAGGGTTTGACGAAGGAAAACCCCTCCCCCAAAACAAAAAATCTCCTTTTTCTTGTAGGTATAGGTTCAGAATAGTTGATTTGAGACCAGATCTGGATACCCTTTTCAGATTTCTTTCAGACGGCGTGAACAGATTTTCTGTTGGACCTGTGTAGGTCAGGGTCGACATTATTGGGTCAAGGTTGACATTTGTGGGTCAAGGTCGACCTTTTTTATAAGACAACATCAGAATGGAAAAATATTTCTTGGTTTTGTTTGTCTCTGTGTTCCAGTTCGGGATCAACTGTCAGTTTTTCCAGCAACAGTCTACAGACCTCAAAAATGAGCATTCTTTGATCTGCAATATTTCAAGGTTAGTGCATTTCTCCTATTTCTTCAATTACTATCATATATCATTTCTATACATATAATTAATATAATTTAAGGTATCTCTCTTGTTATTCTCCTTTCCAAATAGTTGATTCATTTGGGCACTAACCCTTCTCTTGGATTGATCAACTTGGATCTTCCATTTGTGCATTTGGGAATAAAAGAGAAACATCTCATCTTCTCCCTAATCACAATTACAATATACAATCAATACAATTCAATTAAATATGAAGTAGGATTAAGGAAATCAATATACTCTAAGCAAATCAAACAACAATTAACAAATAATCTCCTAAACCCTATTTCATATATTACAACTGTTAAGTCCTGCTCTGTCAAGAGACTTGATGCTTCAATGGTTAAACTGAAACACTATGACCTATTTCTAATGCAACTTTGAATTGTGGATTTTTAGATCTATTTAAGTACATTACCTCTCTGACCAATGTATCAGTTCAATTCTTTGTGCTCCACACTTTCTGCTCTGTGATGTTGTGCTCACTATTCGTCAGTGTCTACAGAATTCCTTAGCTCTCCCTTTAGCTTGATTGATCAGGACTGTATGAAGTTAATCTTCATCAGTTTCTCTTTAGAATCCTCTTTCTATTCATTTCCCTTAATCCCATTTTCATGCATTGTGAAAATAAATTAAGCTTTTTCTCTTATATGGACATGATATTCATTGTTGCTTGATTCTTGATTCTTGGCGTGAAAAACAATCCAGCCAATTAGATTCAAAGCTTAACTCCTGATTTGTCTTGTAGATATCTTCTTGCCAACTGTACAAATCATCTTTAAATCAATCACTTATCTTTTCTCGAATAAAACAAAGTAGACAACTAGTTAAGTCCTTATTTAGCTCTGCCAGCTAGATATTTTGTCATTTTCTAAACTCTCTATTCCGTCAGTCACCTTTGCAGTTAGTTATCGGTTACAACTGACATTTTCATCCACAAGAATATAGTTAGCTTCATGATCTCCATCCATCAGGAAACACTATATTTTCTTCCATCGAGTTACTCTTTGCTTTTCTCATCGGGCATTCTATGGTTTTGCTTTGTCGGGCAACACTATGCTTCCTATCGTCGGGTAACATTGTGATTGTTCCTTTTTTTTTTTACCGATGATGTGCACTCCTTCGGTGTTGTTTGTCACTTAGTGAATACATGACTTTTATGTATTGCTGAAAGCATAACCTTGGTTTCTTTGGTTCTCTAAAGTCTTTTTCTTTATGTATATGACCATACAGATGATATCAAGTTGACATCAATGAAAATACAAATCATTAACTGATGTAATGCCTTGCATTATCTTCAACTTAACATTGTCAAACATTCAATCAGTTACATGTCATCAATCTCTCCCTTTGGCATTGATGGAAACATACTATATTATCACATTGTACTATTTCTAATATAATATGAAATACAATAGTTGAGTTTTATCAAACTACCATTCTTTTTGTTTTGATAACCGATAAATATCTGACCGTCGGTAAGCTCTATTTTTTAGCTTAGATTTGATTCTTGCAGCTCTCTTTGTTTTGATGTGTTGTGTCCTCTCCTTGTGTCAATTTATTTCCCTTGACTATTCTTCTCTTTTGATGTCTTTTTCTCTTGTCTGCAACTCTCCCTTTTTATAATCTTTCCATACAATTTCTCTCCCTAAGGATATAATCTCTCCCTGTTGGAGAAATGTGCTAATACATACTTTGTCTCCTTTTTCTAGAAGGATGTGATAATATGGATATTTTCTCTCTCTTTGACAACAATGCCAAACAAATATTTTTCTCCTTCCATAATGTAATCCTTGAATTTTCCTTATCCCTCAGCAATACAACTATATGCTCTGGTGCTTGGTTCTGATATATCCCTGTCTGTATATAGATGTAGCTTTGAAGTTCATCTTTTTGCTTGCATCAATCATGAATGATATTCTGATAATATGTAGGTTGATGCAGCTTTCGGTCATTTTACTAACCAATAGACAAGGGTTTGACTCCTAGTCTCTTTCTCAAGTACTCAAATGCATCCTTGGGTAGTGGCTTGGTGAAGATATTGGCCAATTGTTCTTTTGATTGCACATACTCAAGTATCACCTCTTTTTTCTGAACTTGTTCTCTCAAATAATGATACTTGATGGCAATATGCTTTGTTTTATCATGCATGAATAGATTTTTTGAAATGTTAATTGCACTTGTATTATCATAATAGATAATTACTGGTTCTAGGATCTTCATATGCATACCTTTCAGTAACTGTTTGACCCATGCAATGTTTGAGAAATTTATAGCAGCAACAACATACTCTGCTTCTGCAATAGATTGTGAGATGCATCCTTCTTTCTTGCTTATCCATGTGACAAGTCTGTCACCCATGAAGAATGCTCCTCCAGTTGTGCTCTTCCAGTCATCAATATTTCTAGCCCTATCAGCGTCGGTAAAGACCTGAAGTTCAAATTTTCCTACTCTTCTATACCATAAGCCATATTCCTTAGTGTTCTTCAGATATCTTAAAATTCTTTTCACAGCAGTCATATGTTATTCCCTAGGGTTAGCAAAAAAACTAGCAACAATTCCCACTGCATGTGCAATATCTGGTCTAGTGTGTACAAAATACATGAGTTTTTCAATCATTGATCTGTACAAAGTTTGGTTTACCTCTGTTGTCTTGTCCTCATTTTTCAACTTACATCTAGTAGCCATCGGTGTTCTAACTGGTTTGGATTCTTCCATCTTGAATATTTTTAGGACCTCTTTAATGTATTTGGACTGTGTAATAAAAATAATTTCACATTGTTGCATGATATGTAGACCAAGAAAGAACTTGATCTCTCTAAACATAGACATCTAAAACTCTTGGCTCATCTCATTAGAAAATGATTTGCATAGTCTATCATTGCCTCCAAATATGATGTCATCAACAAATATCTTAGCAATAAAAGTGTTAGCATCAGTATCTTCCTTTAAATAAAGATTATTATTTTCTCTAGTCCTTACAAATCCAATACTTATAAGATAGGAATGAATTTGTTCATACCAGGATCTAGGAGCTTGTTTTAATCCATACAAGGCTTTATGAAGTCTACATACCATGTTTCTATTGTCTGGATCTACAAACCCTTCTAGTTGTTTAATGTATACATCTTCTTCAAGTATTCCATTCAGGAATGTAGACTTGACATCCATTTGATATACCTTGAATCCTTTATATGCAGCATAAGAAAGTAACATGCTCACTCCTTCTAGCCTAGCAATGGGTGAAAAAGTCTCTCCATAGTAAATTCCTTCTTCTTGTGCATACCCGTTGCATACTAGTCTTTCATTATTCCTTGTGACTTCTCCATTCTCATGCAGGTTATTCCTGAATATCCATTTTGTACCAATGACATTCTTGTCATCTAGTCTTGGCACAAGTGACCATGTTTTATTTTTCTCAATCTTCTCAATCTCATCATTCATAGCACTTATCCATTCTTTATTATCAAGTGCAGCATTGACAGATTCTGGCTCAAACTCACAAATTAAATAATTTGAGTTTAAGGACTTACTTCTTGTTCTTTTACCAGCTTTCTTATCTCCTATGATTTGGATCTCTAGATGGTTCCTTCTTACATATCTTGCAAGTATAGGTTTAGCTCTTTGTCTGTCATCTTGATCATCATTTTGTCCTTCATTTTGTTCTTCATCACCTTGCACATTATTTTGATCATTATCCTGACCGTCGATATTTGCAGCCTACACGTCAGTTGCAACATTCTATTATTTTGGAATTAAGCACTGTTTCTCGGGAGCTCTACATTGTTGGTAGGGTAGGGTGTCAGGTTCCTCATTTTAAGTTAACTTATTATAGTCCTTTGGTTCTTTAGTGCTTTACTGTTCATGCTTTTTTGCAAATTCATTTATCTTAACATTTGCACTTTCAATAATTTTGTTAGATGCTTTGTTTAGACATTTATAAGCCTTGCTCTCGGTAGAGTACCCTAGAAAAATTCTGTCATCACTCTTGGAGTCAAGTTTTCCATTTCTATCATCTTTTAAGATATAACATTGACTGCCAAAAATTTTGAAATAACTTACATTGGGTGTGTATCCATACCATAGCTCATAAGGTGTCTTTTTGGTGTCTTTCTTCAAATGTTCTTTGTTCAAAGTGTAAATAGCAGTACTGACAGCTTCCCTTCAGAAGATTTGGGTGATGCCTTTCTCTATCATCAGTGTCCTTGCACAGTCAACTATGGATCTGTTCCTTCTTTCAGTAATTCCATTTGGTTGTGGTGTCCTTGGTGCAGAGACATGTCTTTTGATTCCATGCTCATTAAAAAATTTAGTGAATTCATTTGATATAAATTCTCCTCCTCCATTTGATCTCAAGCATTTTAGATCCTTTCCACTTTGTTTTTCTACCATAGCCTTATACCATTTAAACATCTTAAATGCTTATGATTTATCTTATAGAAACATAACTGTCATCATTCTAGAGCAATCATCAACAAAGAGAATAAAGTATCTATCTCCATAGCAACTCTTTGTCCTCATAGGTCCACATAAATCAGTATGGACTAATTCTAGAATTGCATCATATGTATGGGTTCTGCTTTTGAAACTAGACTTTGTCATTTTTCCTTTTTGACAATTCTTACACATGATATTGTCGGGCTTGGTCATCATCGGTAAGCCTCTGACATTTCTCTTTTTGCTAATATTTATCATGTTTTCAAAGTTCACATGACACAGTCTTTTGTGCTATAACCATATGTCTTCATTTGTAGCAATCAAACAAGTGGAGTTAGTATCATTTACATAGAATAAGTTACCTTTTGTCTGCTCACCAGTACCAATCAGATTTCTAGATTTGTTGTAGATCTTTGCCTTCTTATTTTCAAATGCTACTTTGTGACCTGAGTTATTCAACTGAGAAACACTCAATAGATTATAATTCAATCCATTTACCCAATAATCATTCTCACACTTTATCTGGTTATTCAACATTATTGTTCCTCTACCTTCAACTAGACAAGGTGTGTCATTACCCATTCTTACTAAACCACCTTTATAGTATTCAAAAGTCTCAAAAAAATTCTTATCACCAGCCATATGGTTAGTGCAACCACTATCTATGATCCAAACATCATTTTTGTTAATTTTAGATATGAGAGCTGTTTCTACATACCTTTCTTCATGATCATCTGAATCATCTTTTACAGCCACAAACACTATCTTGATGTCTTCATCAAATTCAGTGTTAGTATCATCATCCTTGTATTTTTATAGGTAACTAACCTTCTTTCCTTTGTCCTTATAGTCTCAGGTATCTCTTCTTTCTGATTATCGGCAGCTTCTGCAATCACCTCTTTCATACTTCTTCTCAAAATATCTGTCATTACTTCTGTCATCTTTTCTTTTGTTAGTACATCTTGCAGCAAAGTGTCCAATCTCTTTGTAATTAAAACAAATAAGTGGTAATTTACCTTTGTGTTTACCTTTGCCTCTCTGCATTCTTATGGCCATAAGTGCTTCAATTTCATCAAGATCATCTTCTTCATTTTCACTATCACTGTCTTTTCTCATAGTGTTTTTGTGACTTGATTTACTTATTCTCATAGAAGTTTTGAATGCAGACTCTATGTTTGGTAAGACACTATTATCAAAGTTATTCATCTCAAATGAAATCAGTCTTCCAATTAAATTGTCTAGAGTAACATTGCTATTTGCTTCTTCTCTCATTTCTTGAATGGTAGATACTCTAATAGCATAAGTAGGAAGTAAGATTCTTAGAATTTTACTTACCACTATATCTTCTTCTAGTACACCTCCAAATCCTCATATAGCATTGACTACCTCTTTGGTTCTTGTGTTGTATTGAGTGATGTTTTCACCTTCTTTAATTTTGATATCATCAAACTTTCCTCTAAGGCTTTCTGTCTTGGCTCTCAAAACATTTTTGTCACCACCATGCACAAGCTTCAATTTGTCCCACATCTGGTTTGCAGTTTTGCATTCTTTGACATATTCAAATTCAACATCAAAGAGTGAGGAAGCAAGCTCTATCATCATATCATTGTGTTCATGCTTCTCTCTTATTTTTTCAATTATTGGTGCTCCTATGGGCAATACATATTCAGTTTCTAGGTATTGAGTAACATCATTACCAATACCTGATAAGTGGAATCTTATCCTACTCTGCCATGAGGCAAAATTATCTTTGTGCAGCTTGGGCACATCTCATCTATTCATCTCATGATCTTTGGCTTAGGTCTTGAAACCTTCCTTATAAGCACACAAGCTCTAATACCAAATGTTAGTAATAACTGAGAGGGGGGGTGAATTAATGGCCTCAATAATTAATCCTTAAATCAACCCTTCAATTCTTATAACCATTAATTATTTCACAAGTTATCTTTTATCCTATAAGATGAATGCCTTGAATAACTTATATCAATTTACTACTTGTCAGATTTCTCTATTAAACATTCTTCTTAATGTTTACTAATAAGAAGTCGTCTATTTACCGAAATACAGTAAATATGCAGAGTACACCGATATATCCAGAATGAATTATTTAAGATACAAAATAGTAAAGAAATGAATCATACACACATAACACATGGATTTTAACGTGGAAACCCTGTTAAGGGAAAAACCACTGGGACCGATACCCCAAATTTTCACTCTTCTGAAGTGAGCCATGTTAAGAGCCAACCCTATTAAAGGTTGCAAACACACTGTTAGGTGTGACCTTGTTAGAGGATTTTATACATAGAGGTTGTCACTTAGTATCGGGAATCTAATGTTTCCATCCTTGAATCAGCCTCTCTTAGACTTTCAATAGGCATCAAGCATATCCAATGCTACTTTCATGAATCAACATTTTTGGCACTCCTTGAGATGTACCTCAATATATAGAAGACTGTTAAGTGCTGCTCTATTAAGAGACTTGATGCTTCGATGGTTAAACTGAAACACTATGACTTGTTTCTAATGCAAATTTGAATTGCAAATTTTCATATCTATTTAAGTACATTACCTCTCTGATCAATGTATCAGTTCAATTATTTGTGCTCCACACTTTCTGGTCTGTGATGTTGTGCTCACTGTTCGTCGGTGTCTGTAGAATTCCTTAGCTCTCCCTTTAGCTTGATTGATCAGGACTGTATGAAGTTATTCTTCATTAGTTTCTCTTCAACATCCTCTTTCTATTCATTCCCCTTAATCCCCTTTTCATGCATTACGAAAATGAATTAAGCTTGTCTCTTATATAGACATGATATTCATTGTTTCTTGATTCTTGATTCTTGGCGTGAAAAACAATACAGCCAATTAGATTTAAAGCATAACTCATAATTTGTCTCTTAGATATCTTCTTGCCAATTGTACAAATCAGCTTTAAATCAATCACTTATCTTTGGTCAAATAAAACAAAGTAGACAACCATTTAAGTCCATATTTAGCTCTCCCAGCTAGATATTTTGTCATTTTCTGGACTCTCTGTTCCGTCGGTCACCTTTGCAGTTAGTTGTCAGTGACAACTGACAATTCCATCAGTGAGACTCCAGTTAGCTTTGTGATCTCCATCCGTCAAGTTACTCTTTTCTTTGCTCATCGAGCATTCTATGGTTTTTCTTTGTCAGGAAACATTGTGCTTCCTATCGTTGGGTAACACTGTGACTGTTTCTCTTTGCTTTTACCGATGGTGTGCACTCCATCGGTGTTGTTTGTCACTTAGTGAATACATGACTTTTATGTATTTCTGAAAGCATAACCTTGGTTCCTTTGGTTCTCTGAAGTATTTTTCTTTATGTATATGACCATACAGATGATATCAAGTTGGCATCAATGACAATACAAATCATTAACTGATTTAATGCCTTGCATTGTCTTCAACTTAACATTGTCAAACATTCAATCAGTTAAATGTCATCAGAGTTTTCTTTTGTGTTGATGGGGACTTCACCTATATTTCCTTTCTCATTTTCTGCACCATCTCCTGGGATATCATCCATTGGCTTGCTAGGTGGTGGGTGTGGTAGAGGCAATTCATTCAAATATACCTAATGGAATATGGCCGCAACCTTATCAGCCCCTACATCAAGTGGTGTTGGTGAACCTTGATCACAAACTAAACTCAGAAGAATCGCATCAGAGGGTACTGTTGGTCCCAAAGGTCTGGTTTCCTCTTTCGTCGACAATTTCTCCCTAGCCAAACTACTTTATTGTTCTTCTTGTATCCCTCTTTCTTCTTCAACCTACTCCGGTCAGGATACATTTCCTTCTTGGGTCATTCTCTCTTTGGCCCTTGTTAATTCTTGCATAGGAACCTCAGTCTCTAGCTCCACCATTTCTTCCATTGTTTTATCAACCATATCTTTCAATTCCCCGAGATCACCCATCTAGAAGAAATCATCAACATTTATTTGCGCTATATCTGGTGGACTCTCTGGATGATCTTCTTTTTTGGAGGAGGAGGAGAGTACCTCAATATCAGGTACATTCCCAGGCTCAGGATCTGAGTTTCTATTTCATGGGGGTCGCTCTGCCTTTTGTTTCTTTCTTCTCTTATGCGGCAATTGAGGGTCTGCAGATGTTGATGTTTCTTTGGTCTCCGCTTCACATGCTACACTTAGCAACACAGCCAAAGAGGGGGAATCTCTTGGTGGGAGATAGAAGCCTACCGAGGTAGCTCTGAGATCGAACGTCACTTCAGAGTTTGTTGCATCCAGTAATTTCTGGGAGTGTTCAAACTTCTCACCCAACTACTCCATCAAGGGGGCCAAAATGGGGTCCGAGACGTGAGGAGGGATGTCAAATTTCTACTTACCTTGGGCTTTGGATTGCTCCACTACCCGGGAGCCTAAGGCTTCCAAAAATTGATTGTCCAACCGGACATTCTTTAGGAAAACCTTCACAAAATACACGTGGCTGCCTTGAATCATTGTTCTAGAGATTACCTAAATACTCAAAACTTCCAGCGTGTCCCAATCTACCGGAGGGAGGTCCATCCTATCTATACCTATTTCTTTGTACTAGAGGTCCTCAAGTGATTGGATGTTTGAAAAAGCATGTGGGAACATTCAGAGATTTATATGTTCCATCATTCCCTTTGGCATCCTGGAGTACTTCCGCTTCTGGACGTCAAAATCATCTGGTAAATTAGCCCAAAAATCCTCCAAGTGTCACTTGTGGGGTTGATTCCACGGGGCATTAGCCTTGCTAATCTCCCAAGTAGATCATAATCTTTGTGACTAAGTGAAAATTTAGCTAATTTTAGGATACTTAGCTCACTCTCTCCTTCCCAGGCCGTGGTGAGGGAGCAGGTGTAGTTCCTGCACACAAATGGAAAAGAAACAGAGGTGATTTTATTGGCATTAGTCAAAGCATGCGCCTCCAGCATCTGCCTACAAAATTCTAGCAAAATAATCCTGTCTCCACAATGTTTGGGCAATAGGAAAGGTTTTCTGGAAAATCTGGACACCCGAATATAGGTGTGTTGGGAGAACTAAATGAAATAACATCCCCAGGCACCCACTAAGGTCATGGAATATGGCTACATTCTGAATCCCTGATCACCAGTGATCGCCTTAATCCCATGGAAGATGAAGGCGTTGTTGACTCTGCAAAAATGAGGGAAACTTTGATCCAACTAAATCTAAGGGAAATAGTCCCATGGGGTGGCCTAAGCAGCTCCAACCCCAAGAACACCAACTATAATTAATCCCCAAATTCCTGGATGGTGCTAGGCGAGTGGCCAGAGAATGTAGGAGGTCATATAGAATTTATGTTCTACCTCAACCTTCCTCATCTAGATCTATACATGCTTCACGATGATGTTGGACCATTCGAAGCGTTCCTTGTTGGTGGTCATACCATATAGAAAATAGTAAATCCAAGGGGAGAATTCTCAAGCATGGGACTCCTTGAAAATCTTGCATAAAAATATAATTACGACCTGGATGGGCTACTTGAAGTCAGAGTGAGGGATATCCATCCGCATTTTCTTGAAGTCCCAATGTGGGCACTTTAGCCACTCGATGTTGAGGTGGCGTCAGGCTAGTTCATATGATTTCTCAAACTGGTCGAGCGAAGCAGCCTTGGTGAGAGTAACAGGATCTGAGAAGTGCAGGATGCACAACCCTTTGGTGGTGGTATCATGGTCCAAGGAGATGATGGACACTGGCTAACCAAGGGGGTTGGGAGAAACCAACACAACAGCCACACTGCCTGGATTGTAACATCTGGCCGAGAGCAAAATTAGCTCTGGCACTTGCACTAAGCACATAAAACTAGCCACTTGAATGATACGAGATACCGCTAAGTTGACTAAAATAGAGTCACTAGTCTATCATTGTTGATGAATTTCTTGAATAAGGCCCTTCAATTTGGCCCAGGTAATGACATCTATGTCAGTGAACTCTTTAAGATTACACTCAATTTGGGACCCCAGAATCATCCCGCCTTTATTATATTTCTAGGTTAATGGGAGCTTAGCCAATACCCAGTATGCTTTGTTCCTCTTACTGGTGCTCATAGGGGTATTCGAGAGTTCTAAGCTCCCGAGAGGTGAATATTTTGAAGCCATTTATTTCTTTCTTTACCATGTACCTACAAACCGAACAACCATCAATATATAAACATTAAAAGGATTTTGGGTTCCGGAGATCTCGGGCGTGATTTTACTTTTCCACCTGAAACAGAAAAATGTTACACATCTTAAAAGGAATCAAGTGTATGAAGATTGCATGTAAATTTAACACATGAAACTATCCTTGTGAACAAAAGACCGGGAACAATGGCCGAAAAGGTCAGATGGGGCAAATAAGTTTGGGTTTATCGAAACACCCAATATTATCTTGAAAAGACAGTGACAAGATAGGCAGCCTTTCTGTCATACCCTAACACATGCATGCCCACTCGGCTAAGTAATGACATTTAATGGACAACTGGTCTGGTGTGAGTGGCATGAATGCCACTTGGGATAAATCATAAATGCTCATGCATGGGAACTAATTTTTCTATTAAGACGGAAAGGATGAAGGAGAGAGAAAAATTACTGGCTCGCTAGTGAGCTAGCCTCTGCAACTGACATACCCATCACCTCGACGCCCAAAGTCGCATCAACTAGAATGGTGAATGGGCTTATTGGGTGGACATATTCCTCAGACCTCGTAAAGAATTTGAAATAATGGGGTCCCTAGGAACTACCTCCATATGACCCAAACTAGGAAAGGCTCTCAGAGACGCAACATCTCCTCAACGTAGGAAAATATAACTTTATAGACTCAAATAATGTACAACCAGTTGAGACTACAAACAACATGCAGAGCACCAAGAAACTTACAAAACCCAACTCTAACCTGAAGGACATGACCAAGTATTTACAAGGAGATACCACACTCCAAGGAGCCATATCTAAAGAATTTACAAACTACAAAGCCAAACACAAACCATATTTACAAAAGATTTACAATCGAGGGAGCAAACATCTCACCTTCGATTCGGATGACTATGAAGAGAAAAGAGACGCACCGGCTCCAGGGACGATGATGTGCCAAATGAAAGATGCTGCCTAAACCAAAAGGGCAGACAAACACCCAGAAAACATGGAAACAAGACCAAACAAAAGCTGAACAAAAAAATGAAAATGAACAGACTAAAATGAAGAGGGGACACGAACAAAAACAAGAGCAAACAAACCAACAAGCACGCAACGCACAGAAACAAAAAACAAACGCAAAAAAAAAGAAAAGAAGCCCAAGGGCCTACCTAAAACTTGAAATGATGAAAGGGGGCACTGCAAATAACCTCACTCTGTCACCTAAATGCTCCACAAGAATTGTCGATCACACCTCTGCACCTTCCATCTCAAATGTCTCAGCTCAGAAAACAAATTGCTTCGCTCTCAAGGTAATTTGTTAGAAGGTAATTAGTTTGTGTTAAGTTTAAAAGTGACAAGGTAAAAGGCTTTAAATAATTCCTAGGAGAGCACATTAGTTACCAAAATTCTTTCGAGAAACAAGTTGACAACCGAAGTCTGGGCCTCGGGGCACCTAGCAATTGTTCATCTTCAAAAGAAAGAGGAACGATCATCGGGTCCCAAAGGTTTTAAACCATCGGCCTTGGGAATGACACTTCGAGATCTAGATTCAGGAGAAAATGAAGGACAAAGAAAAGACAAAGACAAAGCAAGGGCGAGAGCCCGAAAAAGGAAGAGGCAAAACAAAGCAAAAGAAAGAAAAAAAAGGGGGGACCCAACATTTTGCACACAAAATTTAGGGAAGGGTATGCAGGGCATAACACCTTCATTGAAAATATAGTGCTTACTAATAAATTAATGTTGTACTAAAGCCAGCTTACTAATAAATTCATTCTTTTTGTTCGCAATGTTCCTTGACCCTTGTACTAATGGAGTTACTATTTCTGCAATATATAAACTTACATAGGGAAGTCCAAAATTATGAAGAGGTATCATATTATTATTTAGAAAATATGATGAGTCTCCTAATGGAGTTACTCTTTTCTTGCAATATACAAACATACATGGGTATGTGCAAGATCATGAGGGGCCAAACTATGTCCTTAAGTGGCAATGAAAAATCAGAAAATCAGGGTTAGTAAACTTGACGTGAAAATTTGAACTAGCTATCAACCTAATATCAAAAATTTGTAAGAATAGAATCTATAGGAAATTGAATTTAGTTTCTAACCTACTAGGCCTTTTCTGAAAAAAAAAAGTTAATATGATTGGTGAAAAGTATATATTTCAATGTAGCAGTACAAAAATTTCAAGAAAAAAAAAAGAAGTAGGTGTATGTCTGACCACCTTAATCATAATCAAATGATAATATTTTTTTATAAGATTTTATATATAAGTAGTAGACTCCTTCCCGGATGTCATGCATATTTTTTTGTAATTTTATTCTAAAAAAAAATTAATTATGAATTATCTGCTACAACATTTTCAGAATAAAAAAACTCCCGTGTCTGACCACCTTAACTTATTGAAAACTTTACCAAATTCAAAAAAATAAAAAAAATTCTTATAGTAGGTGAAGCATAGAATGTGACGCATTTTTTGCATTTCAAAAATGTTACACCGTCTGTAATTTATAGCCATTTTTGAAATCTGTATATAAATCAGCACTTTAGAGGTAACTCAATTGGAAAATAACTAATAATTACTTATCGAATTCAAAATTTGACATCAATTATATCGATAGAAAGCTGATAATCTCCTTAAGATACCCTTTTTTTTTCATCAAATTTGGGTCAAAAAAAGTCGTCAGCTACACGGTCGATGTCTGGAACTCAGAGAAACAGGGGAAAAACATGTTTTTCAGACATTTGAAAAGTTGAACAGGTAGGTATAGTGCACAAAGCAATACCGAGCCTAATCAGGTACCCAATATTTTTGGATACCCGAAAAAGCTGGTAGAATTTTGAATTTTTAATTTTCCCTCCCCTTTCTCCCTCTTACCCTCCCATTTCTCCATACTTCATATAATATTAGATTATATATTATATATATTAAATATTATATATTGAATTATATATTATATATATTAAATATTATATTAGATTATATATTATATAATATATATTAATATTAAATATTAAATTATATATCATATATTATATATTATTTTATATGTATTATATATTAATATGTATTTTACAATATATTACATAATATCTTCATATTTAAATTGTATGTAATATATATTTTATATTATAATATATATATATTATTATTATTATATATATATATATTACGATATAATATATATTCAATATGATATGTATTATATATTATATATAAAATATTGTTGTATATATAATAAAATCAAGTACATATAATATATATTATATAGGACATATTAATATATAGGTTAATTACACCAGTATAAGGCATCGAAAAGGTTTCCAAAGGGATCAGAGGGTTCCTAGGGATCCTAACGCTTGAGAAAGTGTACTAGGACCCCTTAGGTCCCTCTGTAAACCTTGACAACACATAAGAATAGTTAAGTGTGTTCCAAGGGGTCGTACGACACCTTGGGACACACTTTAGTGTTCTAATGTGTCAAAAGGGGTCATGGGGACTTCCTAGGGGTCCTAACGCATAAGAAGGTGTACTAGGGCCCCTTATGTCCCTCTGTGAC
>MU224604.1:561286-579443 GCA_018584345.1 Thuja plicata
GTAATGTTGGATTTATGCAAATTTGGGTTTTCTGCATTTGAAACTCAGTCAATTAAAGTCAATTAGGAGAAGAATTTGCTTAGAACAATAGGACTTCGAGGATGAGAAAATGCACCAAAATTGATTAAGTTATTAGGTGCCAATTTTGCGGGTCTCATAAGCTACTTTGGCCTCATAGACTTTATTAAAATCATTCATTCATTTCACTTATCATTATCACACAAGTCTCAACATTCTCTCATATGTATGTAACCTTCTACTTGTCATTTCCACACACATCCCCACACATTCTCAATCTCAATGTGAAAATCCTCACCATCTATCTGAAATCCTAAATAAATATCCTCCCTCCATTCTCACATATATGTGAGAGCTTCGAGACCTTTAACTCCCCATCTCCCTCCACTTGTCATAGTGAGAACTTGGACAACCAAAAACCTAGTCTCCATCCCTTATCTCCCAAACAAATCCTCACCCCCATTCTCCAAAGAAAAATCATAACCAAATCAGTCATCCTAAGTACGTGTCCATTTGAGCAACTTTCAAGCAAAAACAACCTACATTCAATCATCGCAACCATTCACAGATTTTGGGACAATCTCACAGATGAAAGATATAATCAATATTTGAGTTTGTATTTTTACTGTTTTTCTTTTCATTATGCTCTAACCGAAGGAGTGCATTGTTGGTTGGATTGAGTGATTGTTTTGTATGCTTATACTTCCTCTTATCAAAAATTTCACCATCGCAAAATTAAGCAATCAAAATTTTTACAAATAGAAAAAAATTACAATAAAAAATGGTTGGATCAACTCTAAGCATCAAAGTCAAAACAGTTCCACAAAGCAAATGCAACATCAATATAAATAGATGTCTGCATTTCTGTCTTTATATAGCAGATTACAATGATCTAAGGTGTAAGGGGATTCAGTCTGTCAAATTCACTCAGTGATAGACCCTAGCACTAACATACTTCCAGAGATTTGAATCTTGGTGGATGGCTTCTATATCTCATACCATCATCCTCACCAATTGTACCCAACCAATTGAACTACAACCCTTTGACCATAGTTTATAATTAAAAGAAAAGTAACATCAAATTTAAGACAGTAACCGAAACATTCTATAAGCTTTATAATTAGCTATTTCGAAGCAAAGAGAGAGGTAGATTACTACAGCCAGATTAAACCCTGATAAAAATGAGTGTAAGTAGCAACTTGTATTATATCATCATTAGAACAACCATAATTCTTTAGGCAAAACTCAGAACTCTGGCCACACAGTAAGAAAAAACTAAGCGGTCAAGATAGAGATTTTATCCCTAAGAGTGCTAAAAGAATAGCTAGCATCACAGCCATACAGTTAGATGCTTTTGCCTTAAGTGCACCCTTTGATGGAACAAGAAAAACATTGTCAATGACAGGTCCACAAAATGTAAGGTCCTTGGTCTCAGCTCTGTAAAGGCTAACAAAAGATAAATTTGTAAGCTGGGCAAATGCAGTAAATTCCATGGAGAAATCCATGAAATCACCCTTGCCATAGGACATATAGGTGAAGTTGTGGGCGCTTGATCCCCCACTCACCCCAACTGCCAATCCACCATAGCACAAATTGTTTGCATCTCCAGCTTGAAATTTCAAAACATATTTAACTCCAGTTGCCAGGTATACACTCTGTTCAATCCCCCCTGTGGGACCTGAAACTATTTCGATGCCTCTGCTTCTTTCATCAAAATCTATATATTTCACTGTATCCCGTATTTTCCATCCTGGAAGGGAAGATGCTTCTTCTTCTTTATCATCTACTGGATGCAGTAAAATCCCCCTGGTTGATTTGGGGTAGAAGGATGGTCCTTGTTCAAAATTCCCATTTAACAAAATATTATCTGCAAATAACAAACATGAATTCATTACCTTGAAACACGACACCCACAAGAGTGTCCTGTAACCCCAAAATAAAACACTTAGATTATGTTCTAATAGAAGTTTTTACCTGATACACTCTCCAAATTCTCCTGTTCTTTCAGATAAACAGCAGCCAGAAGAGGCCCACAGGAAATATTTGCATAAATCCGAGCTTGGCTGGCAAATTTAATATCAGTTTTGACAGTGGTTGCTCTGAATCCCCAAGCATGGGTTTCCCAAGCTTCATGGTCATATCTCTGCTGCAAATAAAACACAGTAGAATGTGGAGGCACAGATAAAATTAGATAGCTTGGAGTCCACCAGCAATCTGTCCCAGCTGCAGTGAAAGTGAATGTGAGCAAATAGAGGGAACCAGGCTTAGACCTAAAATTCTGACTAATCCATCCATTCTCACCAAGCTGAATACCATGGCCATTGTCTTGCAAAGATATATATCCTCCTCCTTTGATATATTCTACAACACCTCCAAATACCCATCCTGGCAGTTTATTTGAAGGAGACAGGACAGCTCTCTGGTTGGTTTCATTTACCCTTATTCTTGCAGGAGGATTCTCGAAATCGCCATTCTGAAAAAGATCTTCAATCATGTACTATGCATTGTAAGCAATTTTTACTCATAAACATAAGGCACAGCAGGATCTTACCATTTGAAGAAAATATATTATGTGAATTTGTCACATATTTAATTAAAATAAGGTATTAGCATATTTTGTGATTTAATCAATAATGTAAGGTGCATATGGGATACAGAGTACTATACAAAACAATGCTTGCAACCCAATATAAATGATCAGTTTCTTAATACCAAGATTAACTATAAAATGGGAAATTAAAGAGTACATTTGTGTTAAGAACAGTTAGATTCAGGACTTTGTACCTGAAAGAATAACAGACAAGCTCTGGCAGGATCTCTATGAGAGAATGAAATATTATCACTGAGAAATCAAGTCTACAATCATCTGAAAAGACAGTTCAGACTAAACTTTGAAATATGGGTATGTGATTGTTGGAAAGTGAGTCACACTTGAATCAAAGATCGATTGGTCACCAAGCAGGTCGGTAATTCAGTGGTAGAGCACTTTAGGAAAAGTTTAACACGGTGTCAATTCAAATCAGTAGGCCGTGCCAAGCTAGGATCCTTGAGCACCTACAGTGTGACTCAAGGGGAGGAAATGGAAAATGAGCTACACCTGAACCAAAGATCACTTCTCACCAGGAGGGCTGATAGCTCGATGATAGAAGACATTTCAGATTAAAACTTTGAATCAGAGTATGTGATTGTTGGAAAATGAGCTACACTTGAATCAAAGATGGACCCATCACCAAACAGGTCGGTAGTTCAGTTATAGAGCACCCTAAGAAAAGTTTAACACGGTATCAGAGTTCAAATCAGTAGAGCCAGGCCAAGTTAGGATCCCTGAGCACCTATAGTATCAGTGTTGGAAAATGAGCTACACCTGAACTAAAAATAGACCAGTTACCAAGAGGGCCGATAGGGCCGATAGCTCAGTGGTAAAGCACTCTAGTAACAAATGAGAGGTCTTAGATTCAACTCCTAACTGAGCCATGAAAATTTTAACAAAAATGATATTTGTAATTTACAAGAAAGATTACAATAAAGATTGAAGGCATGTCATAATGTACCATCCTAAATGTAGAAGCGATCAATAGGGCACAGAGATTCCAATTGAGCTTATTGTATTTATTTATAATGAACAAATGGGTAATTATTGCACAAAGTTCATATAAAAAACCACTGTATGCTTGTATTTTACTATCAATATTTTAATGTGATTTATCATAAAATAATAAAATGAAAAGAGAATTAGAAATGAACCATCCATAAAAGCTGCATTAATTTCATTCTGAGGTTTTCAAAAATCTTATTTTTCACGCACAGTTTCCACACATGAAAGTTATAACTATATTTTATACATAAAAACATTTTTTCCCATCCCATATTAACATGAATGGTGATATTATTCTCTCAATCGTTTTCCCCTTAATTGCAGAAAGCAAACAATTCCTCAGATCCTTGAGTTGCAATGTCGTTCAAGGATGTGGCTCAAGAGGAGTGCTGGAAAATGAGCTACATATCAAAGATGGACTGGTCATCAAGAGGGCCGATAGCTCAGTGGTAAAGCACCATAACAGCAAATAGCAGGTCTTAAATTCAGCTCCTAACTAATCCATAAAAAAATTGACAGTAATGATAATTGAATTATAATTGTAATTCAATGAACAAATGGATAATTAATGTACATACTTCAAAATTAATGTAAAAAACCAGAGTGCTAATAATTTTACAATCAACATTTCCAATGCAATTTATCATCAGAATGAAAAGAGAATTGGAAATGAACCATCTATAAAAACTGCATTAATTTCATTCTCAGTTTCTAAACAATCTTGTCTTTCAAGCATAATTTCCACACATGAAAGTTATACCATAACTATATTTAATACAATAAAAACATTTTCCCCCATCACATATTTATTCATGAATGGTGATATTAAACTCCCAATTGTTTTCCCCTTAATTACAAAAATTAAACAAACAATAAATACCTCAGAAACTTAAGTACTACCTTCCTAACACAAACACTTCAGAGCTTTGAATTTACTATATACAATAAAACAGTATATACGAAATGAAAGAGTGCCTTACTAGCTGCTTGAACAAGATTATGGTGCCATCTCAGAGCCAAAAGACAGAGGAAGCGAGTTACAAACACAATTGATTTTCTCCATGAATCATTGCTGCTGTATAATTTTTCTACCATTATGTTGTATGAGGAGCAACATCTCCCTCCCTGAGAATTCTGCAATGATTTCATCAATCGTATTGTTAGATTTTATTTGAAGTTAATCTGCAATTCCCAATTTACTTTAATTCAGTTCTCTTGCATTGCAAGAGTGCACATGTTTACTTTTGGTAGGCACTTCTTTTTGAGCGGAATATGACGAAGTTATCATACAAGTTATTCTTCTTCTTTTAGCTTTCCACTTGTCGACTTCATTTAAGAATTTTTTACAGCGGCTTCCTTTCTTGGGCATTTGGTTTTCACCTTAACAATCAGGACAAGGATATGTGTACGATATAGGGTTTAGTGGACCTGAGCGAATGCCCAAAAGTTATCAATCTGACATATCTCTACAAATTTTGAGATTCAAAGTTATCAATAGTTGATTGGAATATAATTGATTAAGTAGCTAAATGTTTCATTTTTATGAGCATTATTTAGATGCAATGAGTGCTAAGTGTACCATTCATTTTCGTAATGGATGAGTTCTTGTGAATCATTAGTCAAAAAACATGGGTCAATGTGTTTGACTCGAAAACTACAGAGTTGAAACATGATAGCATTATCATAATTTGATTTAACATGGAAAATATCTCCTACTTATCAAGATTCAAAGTGATCAATAGTTGATTGGAGAAGTCACCTTTTTTATATCATATGTTTACAAATTACATAATCGTTATTTGATTCTTAATGGGGAGAGGAAATGCAATGCTAACAATTGGAAATTCCAACTTAGTATACAAAACATTGGCCACAAATAGATATGGGAACACACAAACTCCATCTCTCAAGTGAGGTTCATTATTTACTAATCATAATTTATTTCCAATCCAATTCTTGGGATATAAATATCAATTAGGTTCAACTCAAAATATCATATAATAATATGAATTAGGGGAGAGATTTTAGCAATTGAGAACTCCTATATTGTGCTTCTCAAAATCATATTTATCAATTTCAAATCGATCTCAATTATATGGAGTAGCTTATTTGTCAACATGTGTTAAGGCCCAATACTTTTGATATCAAGGTGTTTCTTAGATTTGATTTGCAATTAATAAGTACCCTAACATTTTTACTTACATTAATATTTCAACTCATGTACAAATAAGTGTCATTATATTTGATAGTTCACCAAATTAAAAAATAGTTCAATGGTTTAACAATGTCAATACAAAAATCTAATTCATATTTCTGAATTTTGATTTGAAATACCATATATTTGTTGATACCATCTTTTTAATTATAGTCATTTTTATATAGTGTAAAATCAAACTAATGATCTATACCATCAAAAGCTCTTAAAATTGTTATCAAGCAATTGATGGAAACCCATATTTATGGTCTTACTATTGGCCATTTATGTTTATGTTTATTGGCCATTTGATATTTACCTTTTAGTGTTGTGACTAGTTTTCAAGAGTTTTATGAGTGCAATAATTTTTTAAAAATAAATTAGAGTTTACCTTCTCATAGTGCTTTTCCCCTATAATACCAATTATTTGTCTTAAGTTTCCTTTTGGCACTAGAGTTTTAATCTTTTCCTTACTTGTGTGCCTTGTATGGATCATCTCTGACTCCCATCTCTTAACTTAATGCTTTCACTTGCTTACTAAAGTTTGTTGTGGCCTTACTTCTACCTTAGTAAATATTCCTTGTTATTGTCGAACCCCAAACTCTATTGTTTCATTTATACATCTTTTTAAAGTTGGACTCTTGTTCATCTCCTTACCCAAGTACATCTTCCTAAGCATCGACAAACTTTGTAGCTCGATAAAATCCCTTGTAAGTGTGTCCCTCTAGAAACCATAGCCATTAAGTGTAGATAGTTTCTTGCAATTGAGGGGCTAAGGAGTGAGGATATCTTGTAAGTGTGTCCCTCTAGAAACCATAGCCATTAATTTACAAGTATTTCTCAATATTTTTGCAAGCCCTGAGTTAAAAGGTTGATAATGGCTACACCTACTGTTATAGATGTTTTGGACAAACCTTGACATGTTTTCAAGAAATGTCCATTCAAATCATTATGAACAACATAGGTGGGGAATTTTCTCGCATGTCAATTGATGGTGTCCACGTCGAGAGTATCTAGATTTACATTCATGCCCACATGGAAGGGAACGATCATATAAATATGACAAGTTTTAGAGACAAACATTTGACATATGATGATTTTTAACTAAAACTAGAGTAATCCCATCTAGAAGAAAAGAATTTGGGTGTTAAGAATTATTTCCCCGCTATGAAGAGGAGATGATCATAATTGTTTTGATTCATCTATATGAATAATTCATTTGGTTATATTGTCCCTATAGGATAATGAAGGAGGATATTAGGGTAGTGATAGGATTGTATTCTATTAGAGATGGCCTTACACTAAAATTTGTAAAGCATGGTGCGGTTATTAGGTTAATCATAGTGTACTTTGATAAGAGGGCACCAACAATTGATGAAATTGTTGATTTGGGTGTTTGGTATGCTTCTATGGGCATCACTTATAAGATTTATTTCACCAAAAAAGAATATTATGCATATGTTACTACCATTCATACCACATAGGAAATGGCCAAGGAAGACAAAGATTTTGATTTGTGTGAACTACTAAGACTACAATTGAAGGAGAATTCAAAGAAGACCAAGAAGACTAGGTACAAATTCCAGTATGGATCTTTAATCATGTTTTCAATGCTATATTTCGTACGATAATTTTCTGGCATGAGGAATTTGTTTGGAGAGTATATGTGTCTGTAGCCTTGCAAATAAGAGATCATGTCTATAGATTTCAAGATGGGAAAGCTAGTAATAGTGCTTACTGGGTGTTTCTTCAAATCCTTTCTAGGTGAAATGAAAATAAGATAAAGAATACCAACTAAGGTTGAAGAAATATATAAGGAGGTGATCACATTTATGGTTGACGAAGTTAATTTCTATATGGATCTTGTTGATCCTAGGACTTCTTGGATCGCTAAATTTCCATATTAGCTCTGCAAAGTGAATGTGTTTCCTATGCTAAGTTGTTTATTGGAAAACCTAGAGATCCTAATGGATAAATATTAGGAATCCATGAAGAAATATTTGATATTCAACTTAAGAAAAAGGTGGATGAAAAGTTTGAGAAGATGAAAGTAAATTTAAAGAAGAAATTTAGCATACAATATAAAATCTTTGTTGAGGCATCTAGTACTATTGTTGATGCCCCATAATCATTGCCCCAGTACCTAGAAGAACTAAAAGGTCTACTATAGCTACCACTACTCTTCATACACCTTCCATATCAACATAAACACCACCTAGTGAAGGTTTGCAACTATTACTATGGAGCAACCTGAAGCTCCTATAGAGAAGAAGAAACCAAGGAAAAAATCAACAAGCAAAAAGGGAAAAATTAAAAGTGGTTAACATTTATGATGAAGAAGAATAAATGAAGGGTTTTGAGTTGAAAAGAAAACAAAACTAAGTACTTAAAAGATGAACAATAGGAAAAGGAAAGCAATTCAAAGGGGATAATTACTACCCCCTCCCCTTCCAAATTGCACATTCAGATGGAAGATGTATCAATAGGCTCAAGTGAGTCCCATAAGTGTTGAATAAGGTAGTAATCCTTTGATAAATATGTAATTTGAAAATGGAAAAGATGAAAGATGCAATATTGATGAAAAAATGCTCCAACTACTCCTATGTAATTTCCTAAGTAAGCTTAAGTAAAGTGTAATTAGTACCTAGGTGTGAATTAACCAAGGTAAAATTCCTTAATTACACCAACATCATTTTTTAAAATTTGATCACTAGTTAGGAATACTTAGATTGTGCATATAAAGGAAAGCAAACTCTTGGCATATTACTTGATTTTGAAAAGGCCCGTGATAGTGTAGAACATACATTTATTTTTACTATTTTAGAGGCATCCAAATTTCCTAAGAAATTCTACACATGATTCAAAGCTAACTCAACAAGAGTGGGTTTTATATTCTACAATTTGAGCTCAACTAGAACTTGGGAGGGTATTCTCTGAGGTATACCTTGACAGGTATTCAAATCACTTATAATAAACAAAATTTGAAGTAATAGGATATCCAAACCCAACTCGCCTACTCATTCCCAATATCTAAGACTGGAATGAAATATGACCCCTATAATATGGCAGATACATCACCTTGGACACATGAAAGGTATGGTACATTCATGATTCGCAAAAATGGGTTCCTTTACTCCCTACAAGTAGTTAAATTGAAAATTACATAACTATAATTGGAAATAAATAATTTTTATGATTTAATTTAATATGCAAGGCGATTAGAAAACATACAAGAGATTGGTGCCTATTCTAGAGTAGTAAATTCACAGTTAACAAAAAGAAAATGATAAAAATGTGGAAAACTAAAAGTGATATAGTCCTCAAACCATCAACAAATACTATCTACAACTTTATCTACTTACTAATCTATCCATAAATCGTTCAAACCCACATGCAAAAATATATAAGAGCTACAAAATATGTTCATAACATATTTAGAATTTTTTGATATCTTATACTGACTACATTCGCAACAAAAAATGTGTTGAAATAAATATTTCAAAATGATGTTTTTTTGTTTAAAGATTTACACATGGAGACATAGAATAAATAATTGGTATTGTACGATATTCTTTTACATCTTGAAAATGCCTTTCTCCCTCTAATTTCATCTACAAACGACACTCTTCTAAACATTCTCTCACTATCCTTTGCTCTATATTGTCAACTAACCCTTACAAAACTAATTGTTCCAACTATTTATTCTTGCAAATTTGATTGTTCCAACTATTCATTTTGTGTTGTTGGCTTTAGTATGGGTATATTGTTGTCTTTCTACAATGTTTATCTGATTTCCTTGAGTATAATCTCATTTTCAAACAAAATTCTCACTTTTAGTTATCTATTCAAAACTATTTTAAACACATCATTAAATTTTTTTAAGTTAAAAATGATTGGTGTAGGTTAAACTAGATAGACTTGTTGTTGTATCTCACAACTCACTCCCCACTTGATCAGTTGACCAAGTGGGGATCGTCTTTTTTCTTTGCTTTCTCTTCTTTATGTTCCTTGCTTTTTTATTTTTTTGTGTGTTTTGTGTCTTTAGGGCTTTCTTTTTGGTTTATTTTCCTTGTTGTTCTTGGTTAGGGTTCTTTTCTTTTATTTTTAGTTTAGGGTTGGCAGCTTTAGTTTGCAATAAGCATCAAATTGTGTAATGAACAAGATAAGTTTGTCTTATCGAAGTCGTTGCTAAATGATCTAGTCCCCTTAGCATTATAAATAAAAGCTCAACTTTTGATCATCAAATCCATAAATAAAAAGGATTAGAAAACCTAACTGTTGAATCTTTTAGCTTACTATATTGTGGATCCTCGATCCCTGATCCGTGAAATACTTCATTTTTTCAGTGATCAGAGGTTCAAAAGTTTTGGGGATGCCAACATCCCAGACCCTTTAAAGCTCAAATTTTTTTGGGATGCCTACATCCCCGACCTTCACAAGCTCAAATTTTTGGTGATGTCAACATCCTCAACCCTTAAAAGCTCAAAATTTTTAGGGATGCCACACTCCTGACCCTTAAAATTTTCAGGGATGCCACACCCTTGACCCTCGAAAGGTTACGGGGATGCCATACCACCAGTCCTCAAAACTTTTAAGGGATGTCGTACCCTTGATCCTCAACTATTTATAGGGATGTCACACCCTTGACCCTCAAAAATATTTGGGGATGCTAACATCCCTGATCCTTGAAACATTTCAGGGATGCCAACATCCCCTACCCCTGGAAGTTTTAGGGAGTGATCATCCTCAAACCATGAAATAAATGATTGATCACAAAAGGGGATTGAAACTTGACGATTTCTACACTCAATTGGATCTAAGGGGGATAAACTATTATCTCTTCTTCATAATGCAGTGGTGATGGTGTATATAGGTAGTTTATCTTTTTTTCTTAGTTAGTTTCCTTTCTTCTCTTAGTTAGTTCAATAAAACTCTTGAATGGTTTACTAGTTCCTACCCGTTGTTCAAAAAGAGATATGACAACCTTAGACATCAACAAAATCTTTTAGGTTGTGAACGCATTAAGAAATAACTTCCCATAACTTGTATTACCTCTCTGAATTTGTGGAGAAGAATTTTGGGATCATTTTTATGGCTTTTCATTTGCCGACAAGTGAAAAATGCAAGAAATGAACAAGCCTATTTTTAGTGTTTGATGGTAAGTTTCAGCTTTGGATCTCTCCCTAGATTCTTGCAGACATGTCTTTGAGTCTTCTTAAGGGTCGTTCAAACATGAATCTTCAGTTTGTTGAAAGTAAAACTTAAGAAAAATGCAAGAAAAGTGGATCTAGGCAAGTGGATTTTTAGTCGTCTAAACTGGAGCTTTATTCCATGATTTTAGGGTACATTTTTGCATGAATAGGAATCATTTTGAGTTATAGACTCAATAATTTCATTGTTTATCCATTATGTAATAGTTTAGGAGTATTTTTAGGTAGTTAAAGTGTTGTTTTTATTTTATTTCAACCCAGAAAAATGTCTAGAAGCCCTAATTATGGGTTTGCAGATTTGTAATTGTAAAACTCTATTTAAACCTAGATTTCTAATGTAATAAGGGTTGGTAAATATTAATTTGAACTCTATGAACATATGGTGTTGCATTCTCGGTGTGATTCACTGGTGACTTTGCCAATTTAAATAAAAAAATCAAATTCAAGAGCCTTATGTATTCATGACAGTTTACTTAGTCATTCAATTAGTTGGTATTAGATGTTGAATGCTAGCTTGTTTAATGAATGACTTGGTTTTGTCAATTTAATCTGTGCCTTTAAAGATATTTTTCTTGCATATGTACATGGGTGGTATGGCTTTGTAATTTGATGAATTTGAAGAAATCATTCATTGTTGTTCCCTTTGAAGATAACACCATAATTTATGAATTTTGAGTTTCTAATTTGTAATTTTGTGGTTAAAAGATCAAATATAATCTTCTTTGTACAAATTTAAGCATTTGAATGGTTGATGTCCTTAGGCGTTGTTTGTTATTTAATTTTTTTAAAAATTTCTTGTTAATCACCCTCATCTTTTTTTCCTTTTTTTTAGATCTAATTAGTTTAGGAGTGGATTTTCAACGTGTTATAAATCAATTTTTTCATATTTGCAAATTGTATTATTGATGATATATTGCTAAAAGTGTCCAATCTTGCGCAATAGATGATTGGAGAAACTTACTCATACATTGTTATCATATTTGATGATCTCCTTGTGAATTTAACTACTTATTTACTTGATTACCAATAACCCCATATATTGTAACACCACCCCTATCATGGAAGCAAGGTAATATGCATATTTCCCTATAATTATATCACATTATATATAGCTTCAATTTTGATTAAGAATAAACATTATGATAATGATGTTTCCTTGTAAATCTAGTATTTATGTAGATAAAGCTATCTATTGTGTTATCATTTCTTCTCAATTATATCTTTGGTATAGTAATAAACATAGATCCCTATCAAGATTAAAGGAATGTTGTATGAGTTTAGTAACTTCTAGCTTACTAGTTTCCTTCATGTATAATAATATGAACGGTTAGTGTTCTAGCTATTTTTTTTTTTGACAACTTGGTGGAGTCTCTATCGAGGGTAAGAACAAACATCCCTATATAGTGTCTACAAGTATGATCAAGCATTTTATGAAGAATACTGATCAATATCATAAAAACTAATTGATAAAGATTGATAATAATAAAGATGTGAATTCCTTCAATGACTACTAATCTTGTTTTGATACATTGACCCTTGTAATTAAATCCAATATAAGACAATGATTAAGGATGAAAGGAAGGGTGATGGGTTTAAAAGATGTGTCATTCCATTTGAGGTGGATATAACTACTTAACTTCTAATTTGTGAGGGGGGGGAGGAATTCAGTTATATCACTGAAGAACTACCTTTAGTAGGAGAAAGGGAAGCGCACGGGAAGGAGGCTGAAGGGTAAACCATGAAACAGATGGAAAACCAATAATGGTATAGGGAGGCGACAGGGGATTGTTACAAATTTGGCTATGGATAATATAAGATGGGAGCGGAGATTTCTGAAATATTTAGATATTATTATTCATGAGGGTTGTGTTGTTGGAGTAACAACACTTTGCGTCAAGACTCCCTTCTCAGCATAGATTTATATGTGTTTAGGTTTTGTGTAGGACATGTATGGGTACTAAATACTAGTAAAATATTTGTTGAGTCCTTATTAACTCGATAACAACCTTGTCGTGAGGATGAGAAATCGGTTCATACTTTCTTAAGGGAAAGGACGATTGATGGAGGACCATCAAAGGAATGGAAGATTGTTTCATTATCTAGTTGACTCATTTCTCGGTTGATTTTATTTCCTCTGAAAATGCATACTAATGACTGATTCCTAGGCAAAAAGTGTTAAATAGTCAAAGTTGACTTAACTTTTGCAAGCTTAATTTTTTCCTTAATGTGTGATGTTTAAAGCTGTCCCACTGAATATGGTATGCATACAAAAAAAAATCCATGGAATATAGATGTCAAAAGTTTTATAAGAAACTCATACCCATTGCCACAAACTGACGACATAGTTCTAGAAAAGATTAAGGGAGAATATGGGGGGATGCGATTAGTATGGAACAAAGGGATCCTTCACTCGGTTGGGATTTAAGATGGTTATTTTGAGTAGCCAATCTGACCCTCGAACTATCTTGAATCATGATTGATTTGGGTCATCTCTCATTTCTTTCCAATACACAGACAATTGGAGAACACAAGCGGAATATCAACTTACAGAATCATGTCAATGTTCTTTAAATCTAAAGACTCTAATCAACATTTTTTTGTAGAAAGGATCAACGAAAATATATCATATTATAAGATATCAGTTGTCTCCATTATGGTCTGGTCATAGCATGTTCAAAGAGATGATACCGACTATGTATGCTAAGCATATAATATCATCAAATGTGTGGACGCAATGTATTTGTTGGAAATTATCAAAGTCACTGAGCACCAAGGCCCCATTTGGTTGACAAATTAGAATTTGACTCAAAATTTAATTATCTCAAAATAAGGTTTTGAAATTCTAGTTTTGTGTATTCGGAAGATAGTTTGGACTGTTTGGTTGACCCACAAGATAACTGAGACAATCCATGATGGTGGGAAAATTGATGGTTGGCATGGGATTCAATTATTCTCTCATCATCACTCTCGTCTACACAGCCGAGGTGGCTCCTGCCTCAACTCGTAGAACGCTCACCTGCTTTCCCAAAATATTCATTAATCTAGAAATTCTACTTGCCTACGTTGCAAACAACACATTCCAGGGATTACCAACGCATTACAGTTGGCATTTGATGCTGGGAATGGGCGTCATTCCTCCATTTTTCATTGGGGTATTTGTGTTGTTCATACCCGAGTCCCGACGGTGGCTGATCATGAAGAACCGCAACGAGGAGGCCATGAAAGTGACGCTCAAAACCTCCGACAGCAAAGCTGAAGCAGAGCAGAGGCTAGCACAGATCATGGAAGGAATTCAATACACGCATAAGAATCTAAGGAAAGGTGGGGAGAGCTCCAAAGTGGATCCGTTGAAAAGCGAGGGGGGAGGAACATGGGGAGAGTTTATATTCAAGAACATGGCCACCATTAGGTGAATGTCGATCGTGGGCATAAGTATATAATTTTTCTAACAGGCCTCGGGGATCAATATTGTTGTCTATTATAGCCCAACTTTAAAAAAGGAGGGAATTAAGACCCAAAATGCCATACTCGGGGCGATAATGACCATGGGATTTGTCAAGATTGGGTTTATTGTGGTTGCCATTTTTTTATAGACAAAGTGGGGCAGAGGCTGATGTTGCTGACCAGCACAGCCGAGACGACTTTATGTCTGTCAGCTCTGGCCCTGTGTCTCATCATTATGGGAAAAACATCAATCTCAGCCCATGAAGCCTTTGCTTTTTTTAGCAGTGATAGCAACGTGTACTAACATTGCCTTCTTCTCCATGGGGCTGGGCCCTGTTAACTGGGTGATGGGGGCCAAGATTTATCCTCTTCGCCTCCGAGCTAAAGCGGCTGGAATTAGCATGGGGTTCACAAAAACCAAAAACCAAGAATATTATTTCAAAATCCACCTATTGGGTGTGAATATAGTGCCTTCAATTTTGGTGCCTAAACCAGATTTTGATCTCTGAAACCCAAATTGCAGTTTAGTGTCCCAAACGGTTGATTTGGCAAAAAAGTGGAAGTTGTGCACCCAATTCTGCCCCAATTCCACTAACCAAACGGGGCCAAGGGAAAATACAATTGGGGTGCATTCTTTATCTTGCATACGATGTAAGTACATCCATCTTTTGGTCTTTGTTTCTTCATGATACTATATTTTTCATTAGAGAACTAAACATGGTTCGAATAATACAAAATCCTTGATTTTAAATAGTGGTTTTGATTATTATTGTGGTTATAGGGTTTGTATTTAGTTGTTTGATTACTTTGATATCTTTTATATGTTATATCGTACATATATAACCAAAAGGTACAAATTATTTAATTTATAGATCACTTAATAAGATTATTTAGAATTTTAGATAAGACTATTAACTAACACTCATGTAATTGCATCCAATATTGTCATTAGATAGTCATGATTATTAGTCTTATTAAAAGTATCAGCTTCAATGTCAAATATTTAGTGTTATCAGATTTATGTATATAGTTGCCTTTTTCACGAAGTTATTGTTGATATATATTATTCTTTATTAAATGTTCTACTTTTCATCATGGGTTTTCCTATAACCATTCATCTAAAAAGCCTTTATCTCTTTATTTATTCATTTGTTAGAGTATCATCTTCGTAACTAGGAAAAGGAGATATAGCTAAGAGAGACTATGTTTTGTTAGGGTATCTTAGATTTGGTAGTTCATATCTATATACTATGCAATGTGTGTTTGTTATAAAATCTATTTCTCTTGATCTTAAAAATATTAAAGTTAACGTGTTGGTCTATATAGATGTAGACTTTGGTATTAAAGGTTTTAGATCCTATGTATTGTCAAGAATTCAAAAATAACATAGGAATAAGTAATAAGATCCATAGTTATATTTTATGTAAATTTCTATCTATTTTTCACAGCATTCCCAAACCAATTTTGATGAGTTAACAACCCAACAGATCATTTTGTTCTTAACTTCAGGAATTTAGACATTTGGACCTTGTTTATTTTATGAGAGGTCTCGAACTACCATTGAAGTAAAAGATTGTGTGATAGATTGATTATTTTAAAAGATTAGTTATATCAAATAATCTTTTATAATTAGGAATGTCATTCATAATTAAACTATATGAATACTTATTTCCTCACCATATGAAGTTTTGTGGTACTTATTATTTATTTTTCCTAAAGGTAAGTAATTAGTGAAGGTTGGAGAAGAATACCATAGATGTGAAAAAGATGGGAAACAAAACCTTGTTTATATAGAATAAAATTAAATACTTTCAAGAACATATCCATTATTCAATCCTAATTGAGTTATATTGTTGAAGCAAATAAATAGTCATATAATAGTTAATTAAAACAAGATATTATAATTATGCTTTTATTCTTCATCCAAATATGCTAGTTGTAGAAATGATTAACATTAGATATTTCTAAATCCTAGTATGAAATATAAGTGTTCATATTAAAATAATTATATATTGAAGAATAAAGATCTTAACTAGGATAAAACAATTGAAACTATGAACGTTAGTAATCAAATCATTTTAAATGATATTAAATAAATATTGGTCATTAGCTCTTTAAAATGTTGAATTTACCAATAGATTTTCCAACTGTGTGTTTAGTGACAACCTTTATTATGGGCCACTAATGATCTTAGTTAGTGTGGACTTTCACTATATCTTGAGTTTCGGAACCAGTGCTTGATATAAATTTAACCTAGGTTTCATCCCTACTTCACCTAAGTGGGTGGCAGCCGATGGAGAAACTGTCTGGGGGACTCTACCCTAGAAAGGGTTGCGTACCCACTTATATATTTTGTTAAATTTTATAATAACGTATTTTTTTGAACTAGTACGATATGGTTCAAAATTGAAGAGTCGAACTACGAAGTCTTTGAGCATGAACGTAGGCAAGGTCATCAGTGATGAGCCCCTAAGACTTAGGTTCATCTTTTGGTATTTGTTAGTCATCCTTATAAAATTATGAGAAAGGTTATATTTATGATCACCTAATTAATGTTAGTTACTCTTAAGACTTGCATCTAGATTTGAGACATGTGTGCAGATACAGGTATGGATCATGGTGATCACAATGCAGGAACAAGGTAGCATTGCTAGGTATGCTATGATAATTATTTTTGATTGAGCATAGCAATGACTATTCTTTATCCTCTTGGTTTCTATTTTAGACGATAAATCAAATGGGGCTATAATGTGTTTCTTAATTTAATATGGTACATTTTAGTGTTTTTTCTTTAATTTTGCATGATATTAGTGAGTATTTTGTCCTTGTGTTGAGGGTCCCTCACCGGGGCATTACATCTGGTATCAGAACCTAGGCTGTAGCACTGGGATCTTTGGTTAATCTCATTTCCCATTGTAACATAGAAAATGTAACATTTGAAATAAGTGGGGGAAAGATAAGATATTCCTCTTTCATCGCAAGATGCACAAAGGAAAGATCCAAATTGATCAACCCGAAAAGGATCAATGCACAAATGAATCGATCATTTGGAAATGAGAGCAAAGAGGAAAGTCTTAAATTCCCCATTTTATGGAAAGGAATATGTGATAGATTTAGAATGATTAAGGATTTGAATTGAAATGGATAGGAGAAATACACTAACCTTGAAATATTACAGATCAAAGAATTATGTTTTCTAGGGTATGTACTCTATTTCTGGAAAAACTGAAGTATGATCCAAAACCGAAACGCAGAGACAAACAAAACCCAAAAATCTTTTTGATCTGACTCCGTCTTATGAAAAAGGTCGACCTTAACCCACAAATGTCACCCTTGACCCAATAATGTTGACCCTGACCTACACAGCCTCGACAGAAAATTTATTCGCGGAGCCCGAAAGAAAGCCAAAAAGGGTATCCAAATCTGGGTCCAAATCCACAGTCCTAAACCTGTACCTGCAAGAAAAAGAGAGGTTTGTTTGTTGGGGGGGAGGGTTTTTCCTTAGTCAAACCCCAATTTTGGGATTAACCTCAAATATATATAATTGAAATGGCAGAAGTAAACAAAGCAAATGCATAAATTCACCTTGCTTGTAAAAGTCCTTGTGGAGGATTCAAATCCTTGAATCCACAAGTATGTATGCACCAAAATGTGGAATGTAGAATGTAGGATGTCTTCAATCTCTTTCTTGTAGAT
>MU224604.1:579493-597822 GCA_018584345.1 Thuja plicata
GTCTTGAATGGGTTCTTGATTTGGAAGAGGCTTGGAGGAAGATGGATGGAGAGATCACCAAAAGGGCACTATGTAGCTTGAATCCTTCAATGGCCTCCAATGGATCTCCTTCATGAAAATGGATGCTAGAATGCTTGAGGATGGGTGAATGCTTGCTTGAATTCTTGCTCCTTAGCTTGTTGGAATTGCACTTGATGATAGTTTGAGAATGCTTGATCATGATTAGAAGACTTAGAGAAAATGAGAGGAGAAAGCTCCCTTTTATATGAAACTAGGGCACAATCTTCTAAGGAGGCCGACATAGGATAATTAAATTCCCATTAAAGCCTTTACCCTTAGGAGAGGACCTATATTAAATATAATTTATGAATCGATGCTTTGGAACCCGAAATAGCCAACCCAAAAGCGGGAAACAACTTTTGCAAAGACCGACATCCGGAAACTGTGGGACCCCAGGATCTGAACCCTGGGTCAAGGTCGAGGTCGACCTTTACCTATGTCAGGGTCAAGGTTGACCTTTACCTAGGTTAGGGTCGAGTTCAACCTTTACCTAGGTCAGGGTCGAGGTCAATATAGACCAAAAAGGTCAACCCTGACCTTGAGGTCCATGATCTCAGGTCTGCAATCCAGAATGCAGAAATTAGGTTGGAAAGAAGTGGAAAGTGGGGCAGAACAGGGGGAAAGCCAGGTCTAGATCAGGAACCCATTCAAGGTGCTTGTCATGACCCCAAACCACTTACTTGGAAGGATAAACCAGTCTATCATGGAAGTTCTTCCATTTTCTGACTATACACCCATTTTGTCATTGTGAATTGTGAAATGTTTTATGATATTTGCTAACTTAACTTCTTGTGTATTCCTATTTTTGTTATATATGTAATTTTTAATGTGTTATCATGTGCAAAATATATATGATTGACTATGTTTAAGAGTTTCTATTGTATGTGTATTCAAATGAATCATAGTAAGGTTTTTTGGATTAGGCCATCATAAATAAAAATAAAAAAAAAATTTCCCTTTCCTCTCTATTTGATGTATGACTATCAAAATATGTTACTTAGAAATACAAATGTATGATTTAAATCATTGATTGTTAAGGGTGATAAAATATTGATTGCATGAGCTTTCATAATGATTTTGGTTTAGTGAAATATCTAAATATGTTATAATTGATGCATTGTATGTCATCTCCTCATTTTCTTAGTCATTTTTGGAATATTGGTTGTGCTTGACATGGTAAGAATTGAGATATGTATTTTTAGATGAAATATGAATGCAGTGACTATTCCAAATTAAAATTTAAAATTGTATTTTTTGTTGACAACTATTGATTCAACAATTACCGATTTACTTCAATAGATTTTATTTTCCATTATTGAAATTATCATGTTGATAAATACTAGTTTCTTGAGCAAAGAAAAGAAAAGAGTAGGAATAAATTACTTTCCTTAACTAGAATATGAAAATGAATGATGTGGTTGAATGTGTTGCTGGAAGGACTCGCTTGTATGTTACACAAAGCACCTAGTTGATTCATTATTTTTTAAAATTTAATGCTTTGTATATCTTTCATGTACTGGATTGTGAGATAATTCTATGCCCTTTGTGTGTGTGTGTGTGTGTGTGTGTGTGTGTGTGTGTGTGTGTGTGTGTGTGTGTGTGTGTGTGTGTGTGTGTGTGTGTGTGTGTCAATCTCATCATTTCTCATTACATGAGATATAACATCTATCAACAAGTTAACCAAGCTACAAAAAATAAGACATAGAAACAAAAATATATTATGTCGTCTTTTAATTCTTCCAAAATCGTTCTGTGTGTGTGTATCTTTTGGCGTAATCTCATGTCAGAGTAAAATTGGAAATAATGATGCCATGGGTATGTTGTATTATATAGAAACAATGAGAATATTGAAAATATGGAATGAGAAATTATGGATAGTGTATTATGTTATGTACTCCCTTCTCAATGTGATAAAACCGGTAATTGTGCTTATGTTGAGTGTTGTATAAAACCAGTAATTGCTTTATGTGCCCATGGGATAGTGTAATCAAGAACCCATTCATGGAAGCTATGTTTGTATATAGGTATGGGAGAACCATATCACTTATGTGTTTTTGCTTGATTATTATCCTACTGAGTGCCAACCTACGGTTTCTTTATAATTTAAAGGGGTAGTAAAGTTACCAATTCCTTGAGTAGAATGATCGGTGTACGAATAATGGTGGCACAAAGAGACCTTAACTTCTACTACTCGAGGGATGAAGTAATCAATACTTTCCCCTATAACTCAATATATGAAGGGGTAGTATACTATTATCATTACCACTTCCTTGGGTAGAAGGGACGACGTATGAGTAATGGTGGCGTGAAGCGACCTTAGCTTCTACTACTTAAGGGAGGAGGTAAATCAATACTTCTTATTATGATGGACCCATATATGTGGTTCATAAGTGCATAGACCAATCCCCATAGTTCTTGAGCACAATACTAGTCTATACACCTAAAAATGGTCAAAGCAAACATTAATTAAATACAAGCCATTTGGATTAATTAAAAATAAAAAATCAATTAACTATGTAATTGAATTTCCAATGGTGGCATGTTGTGATGGTTAAGTTGTTGTGTTATTTTCCTTGCCATCAAGGTTCAAATCCAATGGGGATGAGGTCCCTTATTTGTGGCCTCACTGGTTCATAGCTTTGGGTCAAAGCATTTACCCCTCTTTAAAAAAAAACTATGTAATTTAATTAATCATTTGATTACATATTTTATTAATTAATTAAATCCAATTCAATAAATCATACATGGCTAATTTAACTCTTTTGAATTAATTCATCCTAAGTTCTCTCACCTACCACTACATGACAAAAAAAATCAACCAATGGAAGAAGAGGAAAAGGAGCACATGGATGACAAATAAACTTTGCTATCACGACCATTCAATCTTGAGAATAAATCTTGTCCACCCATGGCATCATTATTTCACAAATCTAGAGTAAAAGGATCCAAGATCCATCATCTTTCATAGCAAGTGCATTATAGTCATTTTCATCATTAATCATAGATCTAGCTCACATTTTCATTATATCATATTCTACATTTTCATTTGAGGATAATCACTTGCAGATGAGAGAAACACTCAAATCCTTTGAATTAGAGAGCGATGGAACGCTCTTAGTATTTCATTTATATGCTTATTCTAGTGTTATCATTTGATTTAAATTGAAATATTATATTAATGTTTCATTATAGGTTTTTTTAATTTTCAAAAATTCACTCACACAACCAATACTCTATGTGATATTCTATGGACAGATATATGATTTGTGGATATGCTCATTTTTATGTGGTCCAACATGTGGGGGAATTTTTTACCCATGTTGTGATGAATACCATATTCGCACATGTTCTGACATGATGCAATGGGTATGATACCACGCCCCATTGATGTTCCAACATGGTGTGAGGTGATGATTCCATGTTGTTGATGGTCGCGAGTTGAGCTTGAGGATATGATCTCATGTACATATTTACGTGAAGGCATATTATCTGTATATTATGTTTTCCTACTTGATCCAAACTAATTTGGAGACACCTGCATGCTTGTAAAGGATCACCCATGGATGCTTGGTTATGTATATGTGGTAGGCATATGGGTGGGTCCTATCCATGTATACATTTTTTCTACAATGATATCATATGCGATATTGCTACGCGGGGTGTGTCCTGTGTGTGCTTTCTCTGTGAAGAAAATTTTCATGTGACATACAACTAGTGTGTTTCTTCTTTGCTTGGTGTATGGTCATGTCGGGTGTGTTGACATGTTCATTCTGTACAACCTAATGTTGGGTGTTTCTGAGGTGAACACTACATGCCATTTGGATAGTTACTTGGGGTATACCACATGATGAGCTATTACGATAGTCAGACATTGTTCCCTCCTTCCTCGTGAGGTGGCTAGATATAGTCACACAATGATGTAATGTGCAATTTATGATGATTTTATCCTTATTGTGTAGATCAAAAAATTTACTTATCTTTTTATGTGACAGTTTATCCACAACTTCTGAAATTTATCTTACATTAAATTTAATGATGCAATTTATTGAATTTTTCTTATCTTATTGTTGAAGTATATAATTCATCATCTCTTATTGATCAAATTTAGTGGCTAAACTAATTTCTCTTTGGTGTTTTCAAATGTAGGTCTATGTTGTGATGTGATTCCTCACTAAGGATGTATGAGGCAGACTTGCCTCATACATCCTTGGTGAGTGTATACGAGGAAGAAGACACGGGGAACCCTTGAGGATGGGGGTATGTTAGATTCTTATGTAGCTAGTATCCACTACCCGCCTATGTGTGGTGCTTATTCCTTGAAGGCTTACCCTCTTACACAAACAAGGAGAAGGGCACGTGGTTTTGCATGGAAGGCCTCTTTGCATGTATGGCTTGAAACACCATCAAGCCACTAAGTGCGGTGTGGATTATGGATTATGGATTCCAGATATGATGAGACTGGTATTTTACCCTAGAGTGTGAGCTTGTCTAGAAATATGGTCACTCTTGAGTCTCGTGATGTGGAATAGCATGTTTGTGTAGGATGTACATCTAATTATGCTCATTATTCTATTATAGAGATAAGAATATATCATAATGTTTTATTGGATATTGTCATGTTTTATGAGTTTTAATTACTAGGTAGATTATGAAATTTGAAAATAAATAAAAATTGTATCATGGGTAAATGAAATATTTGAAAATTTTGATAGTATTAATGAAATTTAAGAGTTTTGAATTGTTTACCTTTGAAAAAATAAAATTATTTGAATAATATTGTGCGCATTGGTGCCACTGCTATATGGTAAATTATTCTATATTGATGTTTGTATCAAAAATTATAGCTTTTGATTATAAATAAAGTTTCCATTAGTGTTATTGTAGAATCAAGTTGAAATTACACTAGTTAGTAAAATAGGAGTTGATGCGGATATATGTATGTATTATGTCTAAACATTTTTAGGAGAATTATTTGATATGGTTGTATGGGTCCAAGGAATAATTATATCAATGATATTGGTTAAAAGTTATTTAAGGACTGTGTTTTCATTTTATCCCTCACGACTTCCCAGAGTTTCCTAGAGGTTACCCCAAAGGCACACTTCTTAGGATTGAGACGAAGTCTAAATTGTTCCATCCCATCTAATATGTTTTCCAAGTCTTGTAGATGATTTCTTCTGTTGGATGATTTTGTGATTGTGTCATCCACGTATTCCTCTGTGCTCTTGTACATCATATCATGAAATATGGTGGTCATATCCTGTTAGTAAGTTGCACCTGCATTCTTGAGTCCAAACAGCATCACATTCTAGAAAAATGTACCCCATGCACATGTGAAGGCAGTTTTCTCTTGATCTTCAATTGCTATCTTAATCTGATTATAGCTGGAAAATCTATCCATACGTGAATACATTTCATAACCAGTTGTAAGATCTACAATCATGTCAGTGTTTGGTAGCGGGAAATCATCCTTAGGACATGCTCTGTTTAAATCCTTGAAGTTTGTACATACACAGATAGATTTATCTAGTTTAGATACAGGAACTATATTAGAAATCTACTCCGCTATGCTATAGCTTTGATAAAACCAGCTTTAAGCAACTTTTCCAATTCAAATTTGACTAATAATGCCACATGTGGATGCATCTTTCTCAACTTTTGTTTAACCAGATTTACTCCATGAGCTATTGATAGGTGATGCATTATCAAATTTGGATCCAATCTTGGCATGTTTGAGTATGAACATGGAAAATTGATTTTCTTTTCTTGAAAGATCTGGGTGAATTGTTTCTTTCTTCTTATGTCAAGGATTGAGCCAGGTGTATCATCTGCAAAGCTTCTATTGTTCCCAAATTTATTGGTTGTGTTGGTTCAATAAGCATTGATGATCTTTCATGTTAGTGATCAAGAAGTATATCAAGTTTCCCATCTTTAGGTACCTCAGAGATATTTTCACCTTCAGAAGTGTCTTTTCTTTTTACTATTTTTGGATCTAATACTACCACTATGTGGTTTTCACCATCATATCTCTTTTTCTTTTTATTTTTCTTATGACTGAGATACTTGATATCCTCCACCGTCAATGTCATGCTAGATTCACTGATGGAAGAAGTTAAGGGCTCAACAACATTTAGATAATAGGTTAAAGCATATTTATTAAGTAAAGTGAGCAAAGCAATGGGTTCATTTTGGTTTCATTCCATTAAATATGGATGTAGTACATGGATAAGGTATCATTAGGATTGGTTTCAAAGGTGTTTAGAATCATGAATGTGTTATTATCCCCGCTTCTTGCCTAAAATCCTAGGTCCAAAAAGTTACTTCCTAAAGGATTGTTTAGAACATTAAGATGGTGATTATCCTCACTAGAGTTGATATTATATGAACCAAATCTGAATGGTATAGCGCTCAAGCTTTGTATCTCTGTGAATTGATATGCATATTTTTGAGTCACATCTACTTCAATGTCTATTGTGAAATCAGAAAATTCACCCCACTTATACTCATTTAAATATGTCTCAGTGTCCCCTGGCATGTCTAGAACATGTGTAAATGTGACTATTTCTCCTTCATGGTGATTAGTCTCTTTTTGTTGGTTCTCAAGCTCCTTAATGGTTTGTTGTTATGTTGATGCTTCTCCTTGATGAGTAGTATTCTCAGCTGATTGATTGTCACATTCTTGGATAGGTCATTGTGGAGTATAAGGTTCTCCTTGGTAAGCAGTATTTTCTCCTTGTAGACATAATAGTATTTCAAATGGAAAAAATTATAAATTCTTATTCCTCTCCAGATTCATCCTCTTCATAATCAAAGATTGGAATTTTTTGAATCAAGGGAATGTCTTCATCTTCTTGTTTTTACCCAATCTTGTTTTGTCCTTGGTATTTCTAAAGTCAGTTTGAATAGGTTCAACAAGTCCCTCTTTATTCTTTCCAAGAGGTACCTAGACTTTGTATCCCATTTTATCATAATGTGATAGCCTTTCCCATACTTTTTAGGAGATATCTCAACATTTTTTATGTCTTTTTTGGATTCTTCATGTGTCTATGTACAACTAGCTTAAAACAACTTTATCCTCATTTTCCTTGACCAAAGTAGTTGCATCTCTTACCAATGTTCCATCATATATGGCTAATGCTTTTGAACAGGAAGGTTTGGAAGATGATGACTATTTACCATAATATTTGGGTGATGTTGGTAGAGCATCAATGGAGAATAATTGATCAAGATTATATTCCCTCATTCCTTCATCTTTAATCTTCAACTTCTTTTCGAAATATCTCAATGCTGCTGCCATAAAAATTTTAGATTTTTGTTCATTGGATGTCTCCCTATTGTGTGAGATCATGCTATCAACAGATTATCTTAAGGTATTACAAGATTCGTTTGTGTCTACATCTATACTTACCTCAACTCCATTATAGGGAAATTTTAGATGATGGTGGTAAGTTGATGACACTGTCTGCATAGTATGGATCCAAGTCCTACCTAATAGAATATTGTATGCTATAGGTAAGTAAAGAACTTTCCATATGACATCCCTATCAATTGGTCTGATTCTGATTGGAAATTCAACTAATCCTTTTGATGACCTTTCTTCTTCATCATATGCCTTGATTTTTATTTTCCTCCTCGGATCTATAGCATTTTTAGAGAATCCCAAAGCTGTCACAAGATTTAGGGTACAAATATTCAAACCAATCCCTCCATCTATCAAGACTCATTTGACATGGTGATTATGAATTAGGACCTCTATGTGTAGTGGTTGGTTATGTAGATGATTGAGATACTTGTCATCCTCTTCTAAGAAAGAGAGATAATATGGTATTTTTAAATGACCAACCATGGCTTGGAACCGAATAACGTCTAGATCCTTTAGAATAGTTGTTTCCAAAAGGGATGATTGGAGAATATCTTTATGTGCTAGAGATATTTTGAGAAATCTAAGATCGATATTTGAGAGGGGGTATGCTAAATTTGGTCCACCAATCTATAATTTGATGATGAGGATGATGAGTGTTGCTTGGAGGTAACATTTTTGATGATGTAGGCTGCTTTGATGAGACACCTTTAAGAGTAGCTTTTTATTGGCCTCATGTCACAACGTTAGAAGACTCAAACTCTTTTTTATCCTTGATGATAATGATGTTAACATAAAGATCAGAGGTTTCAAGCATATTTATTGTCTGCCTTTCCAATTATATCAATAACTAGGCACAACTCCCATACTCGTAGATTAGATATCCATACTGATAAGCTATCTATCCTATGGAAAGGTTCATTTAATATGTCAACCCAGGGGCGTAAGATTGAAATGGTTCTACAAAATATATGCATTAAGTCTCCATTGTAACCATGCTACAATTTCTTGGATAGGAAATTTGTAGTAAAGTAAGTACTTTGGAAGTAAATCTATCTAAATCTTATCTATCAAAGCATAACCAATCATAAGGAAAACTAGGTGAGATCAGTTCTACAAGAAGGAACTACTCTGTCTTCTTTGGTTGTAGGAATAGACATAGGAATTACTTCTATGTGGTTGCAGAATAGATGAAGAACTAACCAACAACTATTAAAGCAACACAGTAAAAATGTAAGGGAACACTCACGTAGTGGACCCCCTTAGGTGAGTGGATCCAATTTTTCTAAAAAAATATATACTTGGTACAAGCATTGATTTTACTTGTATAACTAACCTTGAGTACACATAATAACTTCAAAAACTAGAAACTATATTGTAGAAAGTATTACATGAATATCAATCAAGTTCTAATTGATTTTGTTTTTACTATCTCTTCCCCGCAGGGTACATCAACAACTTATTTATGATAGAAATTTGCAACTAGTTAACTTAACTTACTGACCACTTCCAACAAAATAAGTGGATACAACTATTACATTTAAAACAATAATGAGAAACTTCTTCAATGGGAAAGAAACAATCTTCATCTTTATCCATGGGCGATAATATAGGACAACCACTTCCTAGATTTGTTGAAAAGTAAAACATCTCTAAATGATTCATTAAGAGGTTGGGTGAATCACTTGGGTCTTTAATGTTGTCCTTCTTTCTCTCTGTGCTAGATGACTTGGTCTAAGAACTTGGTGAGATCCATTGAATTCATGTTCGATTGTTCTTGCCTTTTGACCTGTTCCTACAACAAGAGGTTAGGAGCACAAAATATGCAGATGCATTCATCTCCATATTGCATTAATTAATTAAATCTCAGATCTCATATATATGCATACATCACATGGCTGTAAGAAGATAAACTACTTGGTTGCAAGAACCCACTACACTTCAATCATTCAAAAAGGAATAATATAAACATAGCTAAGGTTCAAAAGATCAAGTATAATTCTAACAAAAAACATAAGTTCATGGCTATATAACCATTAAATATTTATTAATGCCTACTCAAAGTCTTATACCTACTATAAGAAAAATATTCTTAAAACATTCTAAAACTTTTAAGAGTTTTTGAAACAAAACAATAGAAACATAGATAAACATGGTCATTATTTTGGCCCATTATTCCCCCCAACTTAAGATCTTGTTGGTCCTCCAACAACTGCAAAGTTCCTAATACTGGAACTTGTTCTGAAGTTTGTGGTTGAACCTTGACTTGCTCCTACTTTCTCTAAGCTCCAATAATATCCTTTGTTCTCCTTCAACTTTCGCCAACTAGTCACTTCTTCACTCATGTCATGCTCATTTCCTTTGTTAATTATGCTCAGAAGTGTCTAGAGTAAGAGTGGAGGCTGGAACCTTAGAGGAATCCAATGTTCTTCTCTTGCCCAACCCAGTTCAATGTACCACAATTCCCTCTATGTTGAAACTACATATTTATATGGGGAATGTGGCTCATCCTTTTTTAAATTCTCAGGTAAACTTCTCCATCATTGTTTAATGGACCCAAGGACTAACCTGCCTTCATTTTTTCCATCTCATAATATTTAAATGAATCTTCTCTTAAACTATGGATTTGTGCCCTGTAGTGATTACCTGTGGATAAGACCAGCTAGTCATAATAAAAAAAATTGGATTCATTGTATTAAGCTCTTATTATCAATGGATCATCTACATCATCATGCCGGTAAGGTTTAGCCTAGAGCTCCCTAGTAGTTTTGTTTTTTATCTATGACATAATTGCTTCTAATTAGATATCACCTATGAAAATAAGTGGATTCCAATTAGTATCATGAGGAAGAGTAAAATTGTGCAAATATAATTCACACAAAAAATTATTGATGTCTACAAGAGAATTTTTGTATATATCATAGAGTTCTTGAGATTCTTCCATGGATCGATTCAACCCCTATACCACCCTCATCAGTTTCAAATTCAAAAACTTCTCCTTAAGGAAGAGGGCGTAAACCCTGGTTGGTGACCTAAATGGCATAAGTTTAGGAACCAGGGTTGTAATGGTGGTAATCTTGTCTTTCAGTCTATTAATTTCCTCATCTTTGTGCTCAAATTCACTTGTCTAATTATTAATTATTCTTTTCAATTTCTCCTTCTCTAGCTTCCACAGGGTCTATTGTATCATCATGTCTTTATGCAGGCTTAATCCTACAACAAGTGTGGTAGAGAGGTCAAGAGGTATATTAGGTTCTTGGTCCTCTACTGATAGATATGCTAGTTATGGTTCAAATACCTTACCCTCTAGGTATACATTTGAGGTTGTTTCTTTCAATTTTTTTGCTACAACAACCAATTTGGTAAGGCAATCTTCTTCTTTATTTTGTGGAACTTGTTGTTCCTATTTATGTGCAACACCCCCTATTTCAAGCACACTACTTCTTATGCTTGTGGAGCAATTTCCTCCATGAAGGAATCTTGATTTTCAGGTATGACATCCTGGCTAATATTTAACTTTTCCTCCATATCAATGGATTCAGAGGATTCTACTGCAATAGAGGTTGATGTTTTCTCCTGGGTCTTCTTTGGGGTTTTTCTTGGAAAACTACTCTTTTTAGTAGGTTTTTTTTCTTAGGGACACTTCCTTTTCTAGTTTTCCTATGAGGGTTATTATTTCTAGGAGTGGCTACAAGAGTGTTTTCTTGATCAGTCTTTCTCCTTTTGGGAGAAAGAGAAACTCTTTCAGTGTCCTGATTCTCTGTTTTCTCTATTTTTGGTTCAATCTCCTTATCCTTCCCTTTTTATTTCCTCCTTGTTGACCTATTTCTCACAGTGAAATAATCTTTATTTCATCATCAAAGGTTTTTGAGGCTTGAACCTTGGTTGTATGCTCATTTGCAGGGGTTTCCTCAACTTGGCTCCCTGAGGGTGTAGGATCTTTCCTAATTTTGAAAGTCCCCTTAGGTGTACTAACTTTATGGAGCAAAGGAGTCCCCCTAGGTCCTACATCTTCTTGCTTATATATTTTAATTGATACAAAATCATCCCATTACATGGTAGAATTCTTCCTTAATGCCCTTTCAACCAAAAGCTTAATTAAGAAATAGTGTGAAAGAGAATTAGGCATACCTTTTTGTACCTCAACAGTACTTTGAATAAGAAAATTATAGAGGAAATTTGGGACATTCATTTTCTGGTTGTTATGTTGAATGTGGTTGAGTAGCTTGAAATTGATAGAATGTAGATATGAAAGACGACCCTCGCAGGTGAGGTATCTTATTGCATAAGAAGCTATTATAATATAACTTGGTGGCAGGGATAACCTCTTTGTACATTGCGTGTCTACTGACCGAGGAGGGTCACCATGCAGATTAAATTGGGCATGATATATTTTGGCATCTTAGGTCTCAGGAAACTTTTCACCCTCTGAAGGTACACTAGTCACTTCAGCTATTATTTCCTCAGAAACCTCTACTCTTAATCCTTTCACTCTTGCCAAATTATTCCTTAGAGAATTGGAAAACTTGAAAGAAATATCATCATTAAATTTTGTGAGCTTTAGGAAGTAATCTAACCATCCACAATCTTGAAATTCTTTTCGATACCTCTGGTCTTGTATAAAGGTCATCGTAAACTACTGGGTCATGGAGGATGGGCAGACCTCTCATGAGGAAATGTAAAAACAATTCCATTTCTATAAGTATCTCATTGATCATAGAATTTAGCTCATTCCTTGCGATGTTGACTGTAACACAAAATATTTTGGAAACCCTTATGTATCCCTATGTTTTGAATTGCTATCTACACACTGTAACTTAATTGGGACTCTTTTTAAATTTTAAACAGTCGCAGGAAGAATTTCAAGGAACTGATGGGTAATGAGTACTTGAAAGATCTTATTTTCTCAAAATGTCACGTCAATGAATATAAACATAAATGATACATGTCTCTCTTTTCGAATAATCATAACACATTTATTGTTGACGTAACCTAGTTGATGACTTGACATGACATTAGGTACTCCTATTATAGATTGTGGCACATAGGACTAGGACCATGTGATAGAAGCATAGATACAAAACTTAAATAAAATGAATGAAGTAAAGTTTAATAAATAATTGCATATTGCATGCATACCTGTCACTTGCGTTATCAGTAATTGAACTGCGCATTATTTTATAGAATTAATTGGAAGTGATGAAAAAAAGGTGGCGATGAATTAATGGCGTGGAAGAAAAGGAGAATGGTACAGAGGAATGGATTTATTACAGAAGAAATGATATCCACATAATGCATAAATATTTATTATGAATTTTGGATGAAATCACTTTTAAGAAGAAGGAAGTTGGACACCAGGTCTTATTCCTTTGGCTGTAGGAACGTCATTTTACTGGTCCTCTAAGAATTTTTGCAATAAGATAGATTTTCTTGTGGTTCTTTGATCAATGGTGGCTAGTTTAACGGCTCCATTGTCATACACAGTGTTAATTTGATATCGTCCTAGACAGCGGGTTTGGAACTTACCTCAATTATGTTGATATATGGAGTCATAAAGAAGAGCCCAGTCACCAGGTTTGAATTTCTTGTCCTTGATATAATGATCATGCCAATGCTTCCTTTAGTTTTGAATGATTTCAGTGCGCTGCAGGGAAGACTTCCTGAACTCACTCAAAGCATTTAGTTGCGGGATCCTTTCTTGTTGTGCAGTGGTAAGATCAATGTTGAGGGTAAGTATTGTCCTTAGTGTTTTATGCTCAAATTCTATTAGCATAATAGTCACTTTACCATAGAACAATTCAAATGGTGTGAAGCCTATCGTGGTTTTCCATGTCATTCTATATGCCCAGATTGCTTCCTGTAGTCTAGTTGCCTAGTCTTTTTTTGTGAAGTGCAACTATTTTTGTGAGAATTAACTCAATTTGTGACTTCAACCTGGCCATTATCTTGAGGGTGATAAGGTGAATATTTTCACGTTCTAAACCAGGTTCGCACGTATCACTGCATGTGCCTCCAAATATTCTGATAATGTATCTTAGCTCTATGTCCTCTCCTACTACTTTTTGGGTTATTTTTTATCTCAAAAAACATCAACCCCTTTATTGTCTTTGCTAGCTCTCCAAATATTAAATCATTGTGTTGAATTTATAGGGTGATGTTCATAATATTTTGATGTGTGCAATTAGGTTTATGATAGTATGATGTAAGAAAGTTTAGAGAGTCAAATTAAAAAATATTTCAAATTATTATTCGTGAAGATCTACTACACTTGATAAAAAGAACAAGTGTTCAAACTAATTGCATAACCTCTTTTGAAACATAAAATGGATGAGATGAACTCACTTCATCTAGTAGGAGGATCATTTTCAAAATCATAAGTGTCTTCTACAAACTTTTGAAAAACCTGATAGTGGAGATCAAATTCAATATGATAACGATAACAAGTTTCAAACACTTTGTTTGTCCTGACATAATATGGATTCAATCTTTCAAACAATGTTTACCCAATATTTATATTAGGATTTGAACTACAAAATGACATATACATTTCATGGTGTGTTGTGTCCAACTAATGTTTCGTATGATATTCATATTGATTATCTGCAATTCTATGTCTGATAACATCTCTATTATTTGATGAAGGACATGTATTATCATTCCAAAATAATGTGACCAAATTCTTGATTCCTCCATCAATCCTATCAGAACAAGGAGCTCTACACATGATTGCCTAATTTCCTTCCAAGGTTCTATCATCCAAAAGCATTCTCCTATTAACATATCATGACATTGTTTTCCTACTAAAACCAATCTGATATGAAAATGAATATATTTGTCTTTTTCAGAGCATAGTGTTACCTACAATGGATGTCAAAATAAATTATGTTATAATGGTCTTATATTTAGTTTGAGATTGTTTCCCTACCTGGTTCAAACCTTTCCTAAGATTTCAATCGTATCAGTTTGCATGTCAACAACTTTTCTCTTCTTTCATGTTGTGTTTATACCCATTAATTTTAATGCCTCTTCCCAATTTTTTTTTATAAGTACAATTGAAAGAAATTGGGCTTGTTCAAGTGTTTCAAAATTATCAAATTTAGCCAATATTTCTCTTGCTATCATATTCATTGATCTCTTCTTATCAAGACTTAAGGTTTGAACATTAGCAAGTGATTTCAAATTCTCCACATCCATTTTATGTAAATGATCTAAGTTTCTATAATTAATATTTCTCTTTACAGTTTGAGCTAAATTTGTAAGTTCATCCATACCAGTAAGAGTAGGTGATCCTGACCCTTCTCCAACATCAATTTCTTGAGCTTCCATAGGGAGTGATCCCGACCCTTCTTCAATGTGAAATTCTTTAACTTAACTTGACCCTCCTACTTCAGCTTGTCCTTCACCTTATTTAGTTTTATGATAATATGTCAATGTAGCTTCACAAATTATTTGTTCGGTACCAGGTGACCTTTTTCTAGTAGATTTACTTTGTCTTCCCTTATTGTTCCCCATTTCTTCTCTCCAAAAAATGGCTTCCAAAAGATCGGCAATAAAAATTATCTTCTTCAAAAAAATACTTTGATCTAGTATTTCTCCTCTCCAAAATTATGCATTTGAAAAAAATAGAAATAGCAATCCTCCTCCAAAAAATGCCTTTGTAAAAATTGATCAATAATAGAAAAAGAGAATTAACTTATTGCAATTCGGTGAAAAATGGAAAGAAAAAGCTTTACTTTTATACCATTCTAATTTTTTTTTTTTTTAAAATCATAACTAGCTGACCTAGTTCGCGCGAACTAGGTTGGGTAAAATTTCGGCGGGGTGTTTCACGTCAGAATTTTCACATGAGTGTCTTTGACCAAAGACACTTCACACAAATCCCCTCAGATACCTTTGAGCGAAGGGGGTCTTCGTTCAAAGACCCCAAAATTGAAATTTTGCCCTGAGAAAAAAAGAAAAATTAAAAAAATGGTCTTTCAAGGCCTGGGACAAGGACCAAACAAGATGCTTTTCTGAAACACATGATGTCAAATGATGCTATTCAGAGCAAGCTTTCTAATGAGTATAATTTTAATACATATTGAGTTTATTATCACTTTCAAATATTACTTTAACTAAACATAGGTTGTTTGGTCATTCAAGAACTTGTCTCTTCAAGGCTTTGGAAAAAATAGTAAATACAAAAAAAAATTATGAAAAATATGTAGGAAAAGAGTATTTGTGTTACCTTTCTATAAAAAAAAAAAAGAAGAAATGAATATCGATATATACAGATCAAGTTAGAGCGATCCAAGTGACCTTATGTCTAAATTACAGTTACTGTCACTTTAGAACTTAATAAACTATGAAATATTGACCCAAATTGAATGAAACCAATTTCATACTTTATATATTGAAGTTAAAAATATAATCTCGAAAGAATTACATCGTTATCTTATTTTTAAAAAAAGTTATGCTAATCCAAGTGATAGTCACTCCTTAAAAACATAGTTTTTTTACACAAACCACTTTTTGAAAGAGAAGGAAAAATGAATTTAAATGAATTTTTTAAAAAATATATATATTTTTAGAAAATAGAAATAAAATGTTAAAATACGCTAGTTTACATCATCTTCAAAAAACCTAACAGTTTTGCAGAAACAGGTGTCCGAAAGTGAATTTTTTCTCAAAATGATGATCTCAGTGTCAAAGTTGGCCAAAAAGTGGGACAAACTATTGTGGGACCACCCACAATTCTGAATTCATAAAAGAGGATGAAGCTCATTTATTTTTATATATTGTATATTTTAAGAATATTATATATTTGGGTTTAGATATTTATTTATAGCTTATTTGGAATTTGATCTTGTTATGTATGGTATCGAATCAAATTGTGCAGTTGGGATTCAATTATAGTGCACAAAACCAGAAGATGATTGTTAGAGTAATAGTCTATCGGGTTATTAATTAAATCATTATGATCTAATTACTAACTCACCTATTCACTCTAGTTTACTTTAGCTAACCTTAGGGTTTCCCTTTTAGGGTTTCGTGATTCCTTTTATAAGGATTCACCTCTTAGTTTTCATAAAGGAGATTGTATTGTATTCATTATTGTTGATAATATAGAAGCTTTTTTCTTTCAACATGGATTCGATGTCTCTGGCATTTTGGCCACCATAGTTGTTCTTCTCTCCTCTGTCTGTATCTTGCTTCTTCTTGTGACAGTCTTGCATGCAGGTGTTCTTGGGAGAATAGGATATTTCCTATTTCTAACATGGTATCAGAGCTTGCTTGCTTCTCGTTATTCATGTTTTGTTGAAGTGTACTAGACACAGAGGGTTTCAGAGGCTTTTCAATATTTTTTAAGGTGTTTCAGGGGTAGGCTTTGGTTATGGTCACTTTGGGCTCAAACGGACATTGCCATTGAGCTCAGAGCACCCCAAAACCCCAGAAATGACAAAAAAATTGTCCATTTTAGACTACTGGACTCTGAGGCAAAAAAAAAAATTGGTTTACAGTGCCGTACGGGCACGAAAACTGAGAAAAATTCAAAAAATATATATATATATTATTTTTAATGTTCTTTTTAACGCTACCCTTTCATTTCAAAAGGCGCAGCCGCTCCGCCGTCGTCGCTCCCCCGCGGCCCGGCCTCCACCGGCAGCTCCTCCGGCATTCCGGCCCGCTCACCGCCCAGCGCCGCCGCCTCCGCTCTGCGGCCCCTCCGCGACCCCTGCCGCCACGCCGACTCCCACCGCCCAGCGCCCTCCGCTGGCGCCACCGTCTGCACCCCCTGCGCCGCCCCGCCGGCTCCCCTACGCCGCTCCGCCAGCGGCGGCTTTGTTTTCAGCCCCCGCAGGCTTATTTTCTTAGGCGGGCGGTCATATGCATGACTAGGGGCCCCTGTTTAGCCCCCTGCACGCGCCATGCACCCAGGGGCGCTATTTTTTTAGCCCCAGGGGCTTATTTCTTGGTTTTTAAGGCCTTTCTCACCCCCCGGGACTATTTTTGCTCTATCTTGAGCATCCGGGGGTCTTTTTCTGACTTCCATATACTGTCAAAAATCGCTTTCCGAGCACTTTCCGATGATGGTAGTTAGGGTTTTGGGTTCTGCCATTTTGATAGAGTTTTTTGCTGTTGAAGTCTGATGTTTGTTTTTATCTTCTGAGAGTCATATCTGGCTCATCCGGACTCCATTTTTGGCAAACCAGATATCGTCAGAAAGCTGGTTCAGTGACCTATTCAGTTGCAGGGGTATTTTTTCCAGATTTTACTCCAGGTTTTCTCTCCTTTGAGTTTGGCAGTTTATGCACTCTGGTGGATTGCTTGGGTTCTACAGGTCCTGGGATCTCTTCTTCTGATATTCTAGATCACTCTTCTTTCTGACTTCTGAGCTTGTTGTATCTCTTCTATTGCATCTTTGTTCTATAAATACACTGAGATAAAATGCCTACTTCTGTATATCTGGGAACTTGTACACCTTGTATGGTTTTTGTACTTGCACTCTGTTATAAAGTGTCATGGGGGGTTATGATGATTATGTCATTTTAGGCGCATCCACCTTTGTCAAGTGATCATACCTTCCACAACATTATCCCATGCTATGTGTCAATGACACCGCCCTTTATCCTATGTTTGTACTTCTATTGCAGTGTTGGTGTTCCTAGTTTTGCTTTCTGCAGATGTTTCTGGCATTGCATTTTAGTGTTCTTGTCACCTCTCCCAGTTTAGCATTATGGGGGGGTTCACCTGTTGGTTCTATTGCTTCCTGGTTTGATTGATCAGCTCTTCAAACTTTATTTCTCTACCTGGTCATGCACTTCAGTGGGGGTTCCAGCAGTCTCTTCTGACAGAGTTTTCAGCTTCATGCTTCGGAGATGCTTCTTGCTCATTCTTGTTCCTCTCTCTGGGACTTTCCCTAGATTGA